>CAXITT010000885.1:52666-79915 GCA_964033795.1 Lymnaea stagnalis
GGGGGGGGGGGGGGGGGGGGGGGGGGGGGGGTGGAAGAGCAGAGGTTTGCTTCAGTATTTTTTTTAGGGGAGTCTTACTTTATTTGACAATGGGGAAAAGATAAAAAAAGGGAAATTTGAATTTATAGATTGGTCCTTAAAAATATTTTTAAACATTTTGACAGCCTATATGATGGGCAGATGTCACTGAGTATGATTATGATGACTGTGGCACTCTAAGTGGATTTATGCATTAAGACCAGAGGTACAGAGCATACTGCTTCCTGATGTTAAAACAAGAGAAGATACCAGTATTAGAAGATTTCAAATGCAAATAGACTTTTTAAAGCTTTACTTTAGTACAGTTTTTATTGCATATATTGATGTGTACGCAATGTGCTCAGGAACATGGAAGAAAGAAACTTTCTGTTTTCAAAACTTGGTATAACATTACTGAAAAGGAGTTTTTTCAACTGAGTGAATTTTATTATGAATGTAGGACTTATTTAAGATCTAAATTAAACAAGACTGTGGTCCAGACAATTCTTATAAGATTATTATTTTAATAAAGACAGAATTTGTTTTCGCACTTTTATATGCATCGTCTCGGTGAAAGACTAGAAAACCAGATTGATATATGGGTGATCTAAAAAAATACCAGTAATTAAATTTAATTATTAAAATGTGTTGTTTTTTAAACTTTTTTTCTAAAGTAATACTTAATAATAATATTAGTAATTCTCTGAGTGATTATTTGTTACAGTATAAGTTTTACTTTGCAATGTAAAAAAATAATATTTAAAAACATAATTTGACCTTTTGAAGCATTATTGCCTTCAATAAAAATGTTGTCTACAAATAGCCAAAACTTTTTTTATGTATGAATCTTCTTTGTTGAAATTTGAAAAAGAGTTGTAGCATTGAATGCTAATACAATTTGAAAAAAAATATTGCACCATTTTGAAAAAAAAATTTTTGTTCTTCTTTGTATAGATGTATATTATGTTTCTGTTAACTTTATAAAAACAAAATGATTGGCTAAAAATACTGATAAATTAATTTTAGCTAGTATTTTTTTAACAAACATCTCATATCAATTAGGGAGCATGTCATTTTCATTAAATGATAGATAACACTTTTAGTTTGCCCAAAAAATGACAGTTATGACTAGATTTTCCAACTTTTTTCTTTTGTTTTGTTTAGAATTGACAGTTTTATCTAGGTGTGACATAGTTCAAAGCAGTATAGTAACAGTTTTAACAAAAATATTTAATGCAGGAAAGTTACACAACAAACAGATTTGCATTCTTCAAGAAATAATATGATGTAATATATTTTCATGGCTGTTAATTTCTCATTAAATGCCTAACGATTACAACCTAATCCTATAATCAACACATTTGTTTCCACCTGGAAGCTATATACTTCTCTACGCACATGTTTCTCCATTGGCCTTAGGAAAGTGCAAATTCATTTTGCATTAATGCCCACATCTAACCGTTGACTTTCGAATATAGAATCGCCGGTCTCTCGAAATATAGGTTAATGTACTTTACTGTTGATATGCGATGGCTAATTTATGAAAAGACATGCTGGTCACACACGATTAAAAGTTATTGCTTATTTGGTTGTAAACATCTATTTAATTTCTATCGCTTTACCCATATAAAGTGTTTTGAGGTTTTTTTTACATGTAAAAAAAGGTGTAAAGTTTTAATAAAAGTTGTTTTTATTAAATCAAGGGAGAAAATTCGTTACGTTTATGTACATCTATTTGTGGATATAACTATATATTTTATGAGAGAATTTACATTTATTTTTGTTGAAAAATTCAAATTGTATTTGACATTTAGCATTAAATTACAATGTAGACATTAAAAATCATAATTTAATTCATTTTTATCTTAAGCAATTTTAAAGAAAACTTTAAATTAATTTTGTTAACAGATACTGTTCAAAGCTATTAACTACCACACACATTCTGTGAAAGGTCTGAGATTACACTCTAGTAAGACCTCGGCTAGTAAACTGGCTACCAGCTACAACTGCCGAGCTGAGTCATACACCATTTTTCTCACAAAGGGCTCTCCAGGACCAGGCTGCAATGCCGTCAGGTAGGATACCTGTTGTTATCCAGCCACCAGAAATATGTGCCAATGGGGTAATGCTCGGTGCGCATTTGCGTCACTAAGCTTTGCTGTCTGGGGCCTAACCCCCACCATGGGTCATGTTTGCTAGAAGTTGACATGTTTGAAAAGGCGCCTTTGACGGTCGTGCTGTCTGCCCATTGCCTTTAACACTTCGTCCTGAAATGGTCCTCGAGCCAGTTCTTTATTCCTAAATAAGTTATTGGTAGTTCTGGCTGAGGCTGGGCTACCCGGTTTTCGCCAGAGTGTCCGCTCTCTCATGGCCACTGATGTTGACATGAGCTGGGATCCACTGCACTGTGACCTTGCCTCCTAGTTCACTGACGTCATCAAATTGACGTCAACTTAGTAAGTGGTGCCTGGTCTCTTTCTCAAGATCTCAAGGGCAGATCTCGAGTCCGAGTAAACGATCACATCGAGTCCCCCGAAGTTCCATCTCTTTCAATGTGTAATACACTCTCTCTATGACCCATGAGAATAACCATAAGCTCCGCTTCAAAATTAGATGCTGCAGTCCCACAGGGCCCCTGGAGCTCTTCATTCGATGGTTTCGCTGCTGGGTATAGTATGAGCGCACCATACCCAGAGGTTGTTTCTCTCAGATTGGAAGCCGTCCTTAAACACTCTCACTGGTATGTTGGAAAACACAGCCATGGTCTCTACGGCAGCCACTTTCTGAACATGTTCAGGGCTTCGTTTCGTCCCTGCTGCATCGGTAAAGGCCAAATATCTTTTTAAACTTATTACTTTATTTTATTCGCCATTAAATTTTTAATAAACGGAAATCGGTCCCACGACAAAGGACAATCTAATGAAGGTAAACACTATCTGACTACCTCAGCTCATGAATGTAAACAAAATCCAAATTTATACAAAAAATATATTTTTATAACGTCAAATAATAAAATAAATTCGCTGTAATTATGGGTATTCTTTGTAAAATTTGCGTCTAATTGACATATGAAACGAAAAGAATAAGCATCTTAGGAATTTTCAATAAATTTATATTCAATATGAAGAAACGTACTTTTTCAACGCAATAAGGTCGTTGACATAAAATTAACAAGTGTGTTCTTTTTGAATGTGAGCATAAGATAAAAAATAAAAAATAAGAATCTTTTCTTTTTTATTTGCTTATACTTATAAATTGAATTAAAGTTTACATTTATCAAAAGTATGTTTCTTGATTGGGAATAGTAGGCACTTGCAACGACGCGTTGCGTCATGTGTATTTCTAAAGCAACACGTTAGATATAACAGAAAGAGAATATTAATCTAAGTTTATCTTATTTTTATTATTATTTTTTTTTAAATCGTTTAATTTTTAGTTTATTTATTTCAATTCCGATACAAGGTGGAGATAACACTTCAATAAAGAATCATTACAACGTTTCAGCAAGGGAGGTATATCAAATATCGCGAACAGTAGAGTGTCCCCAGAGATCTGAAACGGAAAATAGATAATAAAATTATAAATAAATGTTAACTAATCATTCAATTTATCCAAATATCAAACAAGAGGGAAAAAAAAGTAAAGTTTAAAATAAAAATATATTAAGTGAAATAGTTGGACTTAGAAATTGTTTCTCTCATGACTCTTTGCGTTCGTAGTTCTTTAATCAAACGAGTGAATTGAATAGTCTCTCTATACATATCTTTTGCTACCAAAACTAGCATTTCCACAAGAGGCAAGTTAAATTATTTTTTTTTACAATAACGTTGCTATAACTATAACATAGTGGCTAACTTTCACCGTACCTGACTACCAAAAAAAGGAATAGACTACTAAAAATGAACATCAGCATTTAATATCTAACACGACGAACAGTTTTAGATTGCTAAAAATAAAAAAAAAACACTATGATGATACAGAAATACGACTATTGTTTTGAAAATAAGTTTTAACCTTTAAGTGATCGTCAATAAGTAATTTTTTATAAAAAAACATTTCCTCCAACGCCTTAATATTGGATCTTGTGGCTTATTGCAATGATAATTTGTTTGATGGAGGAAAAATTCAAAATTATATCATATTGTTTGAATTTAAATTTCAGCAAAATGGGAACATATTTCAATTAGATCCAAATTATTTCAAATGAAACATTGAAATAAGACAACGTTACGTTAATATCAGCTTTAAAAAAAAAAACATCTTTACTTTGAGAATAAACGTACCAGATTGAATAAATGAGTAATGGGTTAAGCTGTCAATACTTGGTCGTAATGGACCGAGAAAATGTCAACGTCTCAACTTACTGTTAGATTGACGCAAATTTACACCGAGAAGATTTCCCGCTGAGAGCCGAAACCTACAGTTCGTGTATTCAAATTGTAAGTTATTTGTTTCCTGCAACGACAAGACGCAAGTTGCTCCCGATCAAGTTATTTCTGAATATAGGTCACGTGGGGCAGCTTTGTTTTCGTTGTTTTGTTTTTTTTTTTTTGCTTTCTATGACGTGGCGTTCATAAATTCTATACATTTTTAGGAAGAAATAAATTTATTTAGCTTATTAATGTCACATTTCCTCCGGGATTAAATTCTAATTGGGAGAAACAAAATAATGTCCTGAACACATAATGAAGTCGGAGCACTTAACGCATTAGAATATATTGTTATGTTCTCATCTATTAAAGAGAAAGTTTTTTTATGTGAATCCTTCATGTGGAATCTGTCCCGTAGAAATTTAATGTTACACTTGATGTAAAAAAACCAACAAGTCTATCTTTTTTGTCATAGAATATTCATTTCATAAAAAAAAAATTATTTGCGCGTGAGCAAGCAAAGTGTCTTTGTAATATTGACCAAAAAAAACAACAACATTGTTTTCAAGGCAGATCTTAGATCGGGATATTGGTGCTAAGATTGTGATCGATTAAGTAAAGCCTGCTAAATCCCCAAAAATCGATTTAAGAATATTTCCCGCTCTGTCTCTAGTCAATAGAATCATTTTTAGTTATATATTGAAATAACAACCAGAGAGTGCATGACTTCCTAAATTTAAATTGTTTAAAATTTTTATTTCAGATTATTAAAAACAAACAAACTCTCTGTTTATATGATCTTATAGATTGTTTCTTATTATTTAAAAAAAAAAAGAAATCAAACAACATTAGTTCGGGTAAAACTGAATGAAAGAATGTCATACATAAATTCAACACCTCATATCGAAACTTTAACTAATCATCATAACGCGACAGGACTAAAGTACATTTACGATGTGCCGTTAGAAGTGTATCTCTGGGTGAAGATAGTCTTCAATGGTTATTTAATCATTGTTATGGCGGTGATTGGGGTTATAGGAAACATTTTAGTCATCACTGTTGTGTACCGTCAGGGGTTGAGGGATACACCACAAATATTGATGATGTCATTAGCAGCATCGGACGCCATCTTGTCAACAGCTATTCTAGTTATGCATTTTCCTTACATTATTTTTAATGTCGATTATTATTTTGCGACAACATTTTTTACTTATATTAACATATACGTTGTCGAAATTTATAATTTTGCTATCGTTATGAGTTTTTGCACAATTCCACTCATCTCATTTGAACGAATGATTGCTGTGTATTTTCCTTTTCACGTGTCTAGGATTTGCACACCTTTCCGCATAAAATGTGTACTTTTCTCTTTATACGTTTATTCATTGGCAACCACTATAATTTCAGTTTCATTTTTTTACCCTCTCTGGTTACAAGACCCGTCAAGTAACAGCTCTTATGCTGTAATTGCTCAAACAAATTTTGTTCAAACCAATATGGACGTAATAAGTTTATATCAAACAATCGTTTTAATGTACCTACTCTCAATTGTTCCAGTATCTGTAACAACAATTTGTTGTTTAATGATTATTGTAAAATTGATAAGAAATTCAAGGTCACGTTTGTCACAAGCCAAAATCAAAACCAAGAACCATCGAAACATGCAAGTTGTAAAAATGTTGCTGACAGCGTGTATGTTGTCTTGTCTCTCAAGTATTCCGACTGTTGCTGTCGATCTATTTAGCCAAAATGAATATCTACAAGTAGGTGACATGTCACCAAAGTATTACATTGTTTTGCAGACATTAAATCAAATTCTTTTTCAACTAAGCCCGTCTTTAAATTTTTTCATCTATTTAATCATGAGCTCAAAATTTTCAGCAACATTCAAGAAAATTTTTTAACATAAACCAAACGAACTGTGTCGTTGATCTGATAGCTCTATTGAGAGACACTCCTATTGTTGTGACACTCTCGAGTGTAAAGAAATATGAACTCTTCATCTGTTGGTGTCTGCTCTCATTTTTGTAAATGAAATTTAAAAAAAAAAGTTTTATCCTTTAAATTTTTTTTTTTTACATTCGTGTATGTTTGAGATTCTTATCAAAGTTTTCATGGTTATTAACGTTATCATTTTATTACTGTTCACATTATTTTTTTGTTGCTATACATGTTTTATTATTCCCATGCATATTTTAAATACCATTTTTAAACTAGTGATATTAATATTTGTCTAGCAATATGAAATGTAAAAAAAACCAAACACGTTATTTTTTTAGGTTTTTATTTGACAGACCCTCGGAAAAGTAAAAATACATTTTCTAAGCTGTTAAAAGTCCATCTCGTTTATATTATTAATTTATTAAAAATAGAATGCCAATGTATTTTTATCAAATTTAACAACACAAAAATCGACGTTACCATTTGCCGGCCTTAGCAATTTTTGAGACCCTCATTTTTTTTTTACCACTTTCTGATGTAATTTTTTTTTCTAACATTTATTATACGGAGGAAGTTAAAGAAAACAAACATTGTAAATACAGATGGAGGCCATTAAATATAGGAGAGTTAATCAAGCCATCAAAAAAAGGTATGAAAAGGGCAAAGAAGAACTGGATTGAAGAGGAATGCTAAGACTTTGCAAATTGCTTGAAGAAAAACAATAGCAAAAAAGCTTACCAACTAGGTTAAAGAACTAACCACTGCAAAACAAGGGCGTAGTACTACCATTCAGGATAAAAAATGGTAAATGTTTGACCGAAGAAAATGATATCACCAATCGATGGATTGAATACTGTTCAGAGATTTGTACTGAAAGTGTAAAGATAGAACAAGAGATCCTTAATGTCCTTCCAGCAACAGACAATGATAACTACCCTATTCTCAGTGCAGAAGTAGAAGCAGCAGTCCATGCACTCCAAACAGTAAAGGCCGCAGGAGTGGATAATATCCCTGCCGAGTTGGTGAAACAAGGAGGAGAAGCAATGAAAAGTGCCCTATTCAATATTTTTAACCAAATCTGGCTTACATGAGAAGGGCCCAAACCATGGACCCAATCACTCATCGTCACCTTCCCCCAAAAAAGTAACCTACAGCTATGCCAAAACTATCGCACAATTAGCTTAATAAGCCATCCAAGCAGGTCATGCTAAAAGTCATATTGAACCGTTTAAAACCATATGCCGACAGAATAACTGCTGAAGAACAGGCGGCTTCAGATAAGGACTGAGCAGATTCTAAACCTCCGAATACTATGTGAGAAATATGCTCAACACCAACAAAACCTATACCACGTCTTTGTTGACTTCAAGAAAGCAATTGACAGGGTTTGGCATACTGCTTTTTTGGCCACCATGAGGCACTACAACATCAACACAAACCTAACCAGCATGATATGCAACCTCTATGATAAGGCAATATAGTGTAGTCTTCCTCAACAATAACATCGGAGAAAGGTTCAAGACCATGGTTGGAGTACGACAAGGCTAAAATCTCTCTCCACCCTGTTCAACATCTTCCTAGAGAGAATTATTTCAGATGCTCTGGAAGCGCATGAAGGGACAGTCAGCATTGGTGGCAGAACAATCACTAACCTACGCTTTGCGGACGACGTAGACGTGCTGGCTGGGAACGAAGAAGAGCTAGCCGACCTGGTAAAGCGTCTCGATAAGACCTCGTCGTCATACGGCATGCTAATCAGTGCCGAAAAGACAAAACTGATGACAAATAATACCGCAGGCATCATCGCTGAAATTAAGGTCGGGGAGGAAAGATTAGAGACTGTAGGCCACTTCAAAAACTTAGTAGCAATAGTCTCAGAAGAAGGCTCCAAGCCCGAACTTATGTCCAGGATTGCGCAGTTTACAAACAGCACTAAAGAGGCTCAAGAAAATATGGAATGACAAAAATCTAGCCCCCAGCACCAAAACCAGGCTGATGCGCTCATTAGTCCTCTCCATTTTCCTGTATTCTTGCGAACCCTGGACATTAACAGCCGATCTTGAAAGGAAAATAAGGCGATGGAGATGAGATGCTTCAAACGCATTTTTGGCATCTGCTATAGGGACCATATCTCCAATGATACAGTGAAAGAAAGGGTTCGCCAGGCAATTGGGGAGTACGATGACGTATTGGTGACTGTGAAAAAACTGCAAACTACAATGGTACGGCCACGTAACAAGGAAACAAGGTTTCGCCAAAGAAATATTGCAAGGAACCACAAGAGGAGGGAGAAGAAGGGGAAGACAAAGAAAAAAATGGGAGGATAACATCAAAGAGTGGACAAGACTAGCACTGGGCGATGCTGTAAGTAGTGCAGAAAACAGAGACGAATGAAGTAGGATGGTTCACATGTCATCTGTGGCGCCCCAATGGTCCAAGGACTAAGGGACATGATGATGATAATGATGCTTTATTATACACTGGGAATGCCCCACCCCCCCAAAAAAAAATGCTAATTATAAAGAGCAAGTACTCACTAGATTTAAAAATCTAATAAACCTGAAACTTTATAATTATTCCATAAAATTCATCCAGACCAGAAAATTAGTAGAAATTATCAAAAAAACAAAAAAAGCCAAAACCAGAAATTTACAAATTTGTTGACAAACAGTCACGAACTATTTGGAGTGATCTCCCTCATACATTTTTTATCACGTCTTAGGGGTTGAAGATTATACACATTTTAAAAAAATACATCAGCCATAGAGGGCGTCCAAAATATTTAAAAAAAACATGTTAATCATACTTAATTATGCGCTGATTTGCCTAAAGCAAATTTATAACTTAATTCTAACTTTTTGATTTTCGGAAAATTCTCTTCCAACACCATCCCTTGTCCACATCATTTCGCATGTACCACACACACTACCCCAACATTTTGCGGTTTTCTTTTGTCTTTTATGAGCAACCATGATTTCCTAAAACGTTTTGAATTGATAAAAAAAATCTCAATATGTATCATAACTAGTATACTATTCTTGCACATTTCTCAGACTTTTAAACGCTACAAAAAAAAAAAGATTTTTCCATAATGTAGTCGACAGGCCACATCATTTTGATTATAAATCAAAACCAAAATCGTGAGTCTGTCCATTGTCATGCATGCTCTTAAATATGTTTGATCAACTTTAGTTTAAAGAAACTCATTTCTCCAGCTGCAACACTAACTTAAATACTCAACACAATTTCAATCCAAATTTCCTAACAACATGTTTAGTAAAACATTCAGCCACTGAATTGAACGCTTTGTGTTAGGTTTAAGAATATAAAATGAGAAAAAACAAAGTTGGGTTAAACCTGAAAGAAAGGAAGGAACAAAACTACGAACGTGTCGAGAGAAAGAATTCGTCAGCGAAAGAAACAAGAGAAAAAACGGTATAACAAAAAAAAAGAGCACTTAGCTTAGAAGTAGTATCCGTGGGCAGCAAAAGAATTGAGCACAGAAATGAGGATTTGATTCACATTATTCTTCTAGGTGGTCGGGTCTGTTTGGACATTTTGTAAACCTTGACATTTCGCACTTGTTGTAAATCTTTAATTATCTCAAAACTTTCTGTCACAGATTTAAACATCAGCTATAACATTTCACATTTCAACACTATAAAAAATTTAAGAATTTCCAAAAGATTAGACTCGTAATCAAGCTGCATTTTATTGTGAATCACTCTTAAACTTTGCCGTAGATGTAAATCTGGTTCAACATCAAACAGTTTCAGCACATTTCTTTGCTGTAATATTTAATCACTCAAAATATTTTGTTCTCTAAATACATTAAAGAATGTTAGTCATTCTCCAATAAGTCTAAACAACTTGAAAACACTTATATTAAAAATCAAATCAAGAGAAAACATACTATATAGAAGAAGAAGAAATTAAATAAAATATACTGTAATGACGTCATAATCTGACATTTTTTTGTGACACAGTCCCTATAACTACGCACACCTAAGCAACGCAACCCCCCCCCCTCCCCCCCTGAATTTAGTATTACATTTTTTTTTGTTTGGCAACAAAATGATTTTCACAGACATTTGGCGCTCAAGTCAGATGTCTGCTGTGCCTGCACCTGGGGCCTGTTTTAACTGCACTTTGGGTCGACTATGATAATATTTATCGCTTATTGAAAAGGGATCATAATAATATTGCATTTAACTGAATTATTTTGTTACAAAAAAAAATTGCCTCTAGTTTTCTTTGTTATCATTTTAAATAGCTGAAATATAATTGTTTTAGATGTTGTTTTTTAACTATCCTTTGTATTTAAATCTAACAATGTCTAGAAAGTTAAAATATGTTTATGTGTGGGATACTTAAACTAACATACATTGATCTGTTTATTTCAATAAGCTTTGGTACAAGTATTGAAGATGTTTTATGTATATGCTTGTAGATGGACGGATAAAACAATAGTAGCTTTGCCATTAGGTTATGCTATTGCAATTATGAGCAAAATTCTATATTATGACATTTTATTTCAATTTTGCATAGATCATGGCAAACATTTTTCAAAAACATTCTACTTTCAGATGTTATTCTATGATGCATGTTGTAGCTGTTTTAATAAAACAAGTAAATTAAGTCCATATTTTTATGTTATGATGACCAAATTCTACAATATGTATGTGATAAAAATGTAAAATGTTAACATACCGATTTTGACAAAAATGAAATCATTTTTGCCACTAGTGGAGTTATTTTATGGCTGATTTCTACTCTAGGGAAATATTTCAGATGCCATTTGTTTAAATTGTTTTAATTTGAAAATGCTTTCATGGTCAACATATGTACTTATTTGCGTGCTAATAATGAATATGTACAATTTAATAAAATACATATTTCCATTTTTTATCAATAAATGATCTGATCTTACCTTATCAAATACTTGTTTGATATCTGCATGTGAAAGAACTCATAATTTATTATAAGGGATTTAACAAAGGTATTAGTAATATGCTGGTGAACTCATTATTGCTAAGATGGTGGAAACGTGGAATGTTTCAGCGGAATATCACCAACTGGTCTCATTTTGATTGTATTATATTTGCATGGGTTTATACGTTGATTATAATGGTAAAGGCCGTTTTAAAATCGGACTAAAAATTTATATTTTATAGCATTTTATGAGAGAAATACGGCCATAGTTCGGTTTTGAGGCAAAGTTGAGAAGTCAATTAGTGGGAAATGCACAACCATAAATGTGTGAATCGCAACAATCTGACACATAATACCTATTAAAATTGCCGTTAGTATTTACGAGTGAGAAAAATGCCGAGCCTGTCAGCTGTGTCACTTTCAAAATGGGGTTAGTCATATAGGGCTTTTCTATGATACAAAATAAAAGTTTCATTCTCCCTGAAATATCATCTTCCTTCGCATCAATAGTTCATACATATTGCCTGCTCCTGTCTACTGTTTGAACACAGTTTAGCCTTGATAGCTTCGCGGAGAAGGATGGGGTTGTTGTTCCTGCACTAAGTGATCCCAAATGACTCATGGGCTTGGTGTTTTTGTTGTTGACATTACTCATCAGCTGAATGTATTCATCAAGAAGTTACAAAACCAGGGCCAGCTTGGTGGTGTTGCCTATAACGATGTCATAGGGCATTATACACAAAACTTGTGTTATTGTTCTCAGAGAAACCTCTGGCATTTCCCAAAATGCAAAGGAATCATGGAATCGGGCACACCATTCAGTAGTAAGTATACTGATGCCATTGCAAAGCTACAGGAAAAATTTCATCACATGTTTGCAGACTTCAAACACAGAGCCACTTTTCAAAGTGTTGCTGATTCATTCGTCTTCAATGTGGAAGATGCCCCCCCCCACCCCCCACGGCCTTTTGTGCGCTTCACATGGAACTGATTGATCTTCAGTGCAATTCTAAACTCAAGGCTAAGTAGAGGGAGGTGTGTGGAAAAACAGACAAGCATAGACATTGAATGAGAGCTTTGCTCTCCACCTTCCCTGAGATTTCCAGGTTGTTCAAAGGGATCATGTGACTTTTTGGGAGTACCTATGTCAAGCTCTTTTCCACTAAGAACTTTAAAAAGTCAAAGTTTAGGGCTAAACTTACCGATGAGCATTTTCAAGCTATACAGAGGGTCTCAGTTGCTTTCTCACTCAAACCAAATGTTTCTCAGCTATGTAAGAAGAAGCGCTGCCAGTTCTCTGACAACTAGGAGTAGGACGAAGTAAGTGAAGCCTAGTTCTTGAAAACCCTTAATGTTTTTATTTGCTATTAATAAAGGTATGGCAGATTGTAACTGTTGCACTTCATTGAATTTTTAATCGCCTTTTTGTGTCATACTTGATGTGGCAGTCTCACTCAGACTCTACCTTCTGCGACCCCCAAATGATTCGAGTTTGAGACCCCTGTTCTAGATGTTATGTAAGACTTCTGAAATAGTAACTGAGCTAAAACTACATTTAAATGTCCTTTACACCCATCAGAGATAAATCAAATAAACTAATAATTAATAGTCTTACCAACCACTTTACGTGTGTAAAATTAACCTTTAAAAGAAATCAGCGACATTACTCTAGTATCAGAAGAGAAACTTTCGGTGACATTCACAACAACAACAACAACAGCCACAACAACAACAAGTTTTATATTTTTTAATGTCATATTTATATTTAGAGCATATTTCTCCGCATTATTTATGGACTTCTTTAATTTGAAGAAATAATACTATTAGTTTTGTTCAGGTATTCATTACACGTTAGGAAAGAATCCAAAAATACATTTTTAGTTAACAAGGAATATAATTTGAATTCTAACTGTATAACACAATTAGTGTGTTCAAAATTTCATATGACAAGACTTGAAATGACCAGTGTGCCACAGCAGCAGAAGACAATATTTATAACATTAAAAAACATAACACATCATAATACCCTTACCATAATCACGATAGTGCAGAAATTTATTTAATTAACGTATCTATACATTAGTATTATCATGGCCGACCTCGGGTGCATGCAAGGCAGGGAAATGACTTGAGCGTCAAAAGTCACGTGAAGTCATTTTCTTCTCCGCCCACCCCCCCCCCCCCCCGAAAATCTGAAGTGCCCTGCCCCACGGGGAGAAATTTCTGAAAAGAAACACTAATTAGAAGGAGCGCCTGCCATTGTATAAAGTGCCTGCCATTTTAATGGGTGCCTGCAGTACATGCATTCTCTTACAAACAAACACGTTATGTGTTAGAAGTATAAAAAAAACAGAACAAATAAGAGTAACGTCTTTGATATCATCAGAAATAGTTTTCAAAACGTATTTAAAAGTACATTGTACAACTCATTTAAATCCGCGCGCAGACATCCCGACGCCAAATTCCAGATTAACAATCACAGGTTATATCCATTGACGTTTTTATTGTTACAGTTAAGCAGTAACATAATTTTGTTATAGTTATTTAGTAACAAAGTGTTATGTTTATATATCGACATAATGGTTAAGTTACTATAGTTGTGTAGTAACATGTATTAAAATTATTGGCTAACAAAGTATTCTGGTTATTACGTAATGACAAATACTTGTACCACACCTCCTCATCTGACCCTATTATTGAGTTATGAAAATCTTTGAGCCCATAATCCCATTCTAAGAACTTACCACATTTCGGATACGCCGAGATCAGAACATCATCGTCCCGCAGCTTCAGGCCTCGAATACTCTCGATGAACTCAATGGCGTCATTCGACCAAGGAAATTCAGGAACACGAAAACCGTAGATTTCTCTTGAGCTTTTCTTCAGGAATGGTGGGAGACCCGTTGATTGGTCCATGGTGGAACTATTCCGACTATTTGTTTGGATCAATATTTACCTGAGAAGCATAAACATTTATGGGTAAGATCGGTGAGTACTTGCATTAAATTTCTAATATTTTCATGTGAATTATATATATCGAGTTTAAATTTTCTTCTGCATTGACATCAAATTCAATTTTCCGTGCGTTGATATCAGCTTGCTGTAATAAAAAAAAATAATTAATTTGATATCAATGCTTGATTGATATTTACCATTTATATATGAATTTGTCCCAAAAAGACCATAACAGAACTTTCTTGTATTAGTACAGGCAGTTAACATTACTCATAATAATTATAAATATGGGAATATTTTATAAATCCTTCCTGTTAAAAAGTTTTTAGCATATATAGTTGAAATATCATGCACATATTGCATATCTAAAACAATAATAATTCCATCCGTTAATCACTTCGAAAGCTTACCTACCCCTCTGTTAGGAGTTCATTATAAATATCAAATATATAAAAATTAATGTTTTTATGATTTATGTATGTATGTCGTATGTCTCGTATGCGCTCCTACGCCATTCATGCGAATGAGATAAAGCTTTGGTGAAAAGTTGTCAATAAGCCCCCGCATTTTTCTTGGAGATTACAACCCTTTTAACATATTTCTTTTGGGGCAGTTGGCCCTAAATTCATATTTTTCTAATATGAGCTTTGTAAAAAATATTAAATTTACTGTAAGTGTTCGAGCTATTGATCTTTAATGGCAAAGGCAAGTATGGAACAGGCCTGCCTCATCTGCTGAGCTGTAAATCAGGCTTTGGACTGAGAACCCCAGACATACCAGTCGCTAATGTCGAGCACTAGGCCAGAAGGTGCTCTACTGTCTCCGGCACCTGTCCAAAATGCCGGCATCTCGGGTCTCGCAGTGGGTGCAACTTATTCAGGTAGCTCCTAGTAGGGCAATGCTCTGTTCATATCTGAGTGACGAGACTCTGCTGGTGGCGTTTCAGACCCCATCATTTATTACACTTGCGTTTTGTTTTCAGCATGCTCCGGTAAAGTTTTCGGGCAGTGGTAACCTGTTACCATTCTTTTCTACACTCCTCACGGAAGAGGTCCTTAATCCAGGCCTTGACCCCCAGTTGGGTCATTATTCGGTTAGGTTGAGGCTGTGAAGAGCTTTGCCTCACTAGACAGTCAGCTCTGTCTTGTTTGGGGTGGGGGGATCCCTGCGTGTCCTTGGATTCATTGAAGGGTCACTGTGCCACTGTGAGCTCCAGTATTGCTTGTGGAATTTTCATGTCTAATTTTCATTTTAATTGCCCGGCCTTCGTCAGTGTCTTGACAAAGCTAGCCTCTGTACCAGCTGGTGTTTTAAGGGGGCGAAAATTTTTCTGCTGCCCCATGCAAGAGAGATTATCTCGTAATCGCCAGACCTTCCTTCCGTCCGAGAGGCTAAGGTTTTGTCACGTGCCAACCAGCTTGGTCATTTTTGCTTTTAGTACTTCGGCATAAACTTGGGCCGTCAAGGAGTTGTACGCTGCTTGAGCTGCAGGTGTCTTCTCTTTGGCATCATTCTTTTGTGTCTTCGCTCTTCTCTACTAGCGCATTCAGAGTGTTGTTCCAATACGGTCGGAAGGTTTGTTTTCCATTTATTATTGGAATTGCTCACTTTGCCACATCGGGAAAATTGCTTATGATGAGCTCATACTCAACATTTAAGTCAACTGGCTCTGCTGCATGGGTCTCTGCCAATTTAGCCTCGACCTCAGTTACGTGCTGTGAGTAGTTCGCTTTCACGGTAAAAAAATATTTACGTCTATTTTGCGGTCGAATATTTTACTACTCTTGTACCGTATTTGTACTATACAACAACAGTAATTATACTGTAAGGGCCCGTAATATTACATTTTTATCGAATATTTACGATAAGTACCGTATTTTTATGGTGCAGTACAATAAATTTACCACATTAATGTATGTTTATGGTATATTTACGGTACAATACAGTAAATTTACTGTAAAGGCTTACTGGGCAGAACTAAAGCAAATAACAAGATATACCCCTAAGTGAGTATGCTTATGTGGTGAGGACGTGAAGAATTTTGTTAACGATTTAAATGCCTTTTATTGCCGTGTTGACTGCCTGGACTTTTGAAGAGTACACAATGAGATGATGAATTTATTTATAGAATGCATTAGTACATAGAATGGTACTTTTTTTGTTAACCGAACAGGAAGTGATGTCATTATTTAAACGAGTGGACGCAGCCAAGGCCTCAGGACCAGACAAATTATGTGGTCGGCTCATTAAACTATGTTCAGAGCAGCTCTCCTACTTTTTTTGTTACATATTTAATAAAGCATATATAACTCACTCAATACCAGAAATTTGGAAAACTTCAGAACTCATACCGATTCCAATCAAAAATAAGATAACTTGCAACAACGACTTACCACCTGTTGCACTTACCTCTATTGGAAAGAAATGTTTTGAGAAAATAATTCTGAAAGAAACTTTGAATGAAGTACAGCAAAATCTTGACCCTCACCAATTTGTTTACAACCTGCCAGAAGTACGGAGGATGAAATCTTACTATTGTTGGAGAGACTTTACCATCACCTAGACCAGTGGTTCTCAACATTTCTAATCCCGCAACCCTTTAATACATTTCCTCATTATGTGGCGACCCCCAACCGCAAAATTATTTTGGTTAATAATTTACAACTTTTAATTTTACAACTTTGGAGTATATATGTTTTCAGACGATCTTATGGGACCCCTCTGAAAGGATCATGTGACATCCAAAGGGGTCGCGACTCACAGGTTGAGATCCGATGACCTAGACTGTCCTAAAATATATGCCAAAGTGCATTTCTTAGATTATTTATCAGCATTTAACACTATCCAACCACACACTATGATAAAGAAACTTTCCTCGTTAGATGTCAATTTAAATATTCAGGCTTTGATACTTAACTTTTTAACAAATCGACCACAATATGTCAAATAACCAATTATCCCAAACTAGAAAAATAAGCACAATGGCACCACAAGGCTGCGTTCTCTCTCCTGTACTGTATACAATATATACCAATGCTATTCAAAGCTCAAGTAACACCGATCCAATCTTAAAATTTGCTGATGAGTTATCAATTCAGTCTGTGAATGTGGACGATATTCTATTTTCTGATCACTTCCTTGTTTGGTTACAACAAATATGGCTAGGCCTTTTCTCAAAGGGAGAAAATTAAAGTGAGTAACTTACAGCAGATAGATATTGATTCTTTTCGAGATTGTCCTTCTGGGAATGAGTTAGTGAAGTCACCACCTGAAGATATTGAACAACTCGTCCTTCTCTACAATCGGACTCTGTTGGACACATATGCACCAGTGTCAAATAAATGTGTTAGTGACAGATCTAACCCCCCTTTGGTTCACTCATCTGTTCAGACGACGAAGCTTGTTAGGCGTGTAGCTGAGAAGCGTTGGAGAAGGAGTGGCCGTGAAGTTGACAGACTATTGTTTCTGAAAACACGCAACATGTATGCGCAAGAAATCAGTCCGGCGAAGACTGAGCATGTTCAATCTCTCCTTACGGCAACAGGTACTGATTCTCGCAAGAAAATCTCTGTGGTGAATGACTTTCTTGGGAAGAAATCAGCACCCTTCGTATTGCCTGACATGAGAAGCGAGCAAGCTGCAGTTAAACTGGGTGATTTTTTCACTTAAAAAATTGAAACAATGAGAAGGAGTTGTGAGGAACGTTCTGATTTTTCTACGATGGAAAAAGTCTTTGAAGGCAACCTTCTACTGGAATTTTCCCCAGTTTCACATGAAGAATTAAGACATATAATAATGGCATCTAAACATAAATCTTCTATTGTTAACCCCATCCCTACCAGGATTGTTTTGGACTTGGTTTGGAAGTCTTGCTTCCTGTACTGGTCAACATCGTGAATATTAGCCTTCAGTCTGCAACATTCCAACGTCTATTCAAGACAGCGGTCGTTAAGCCTTCAGTCTGCAACAGTCCCACGTCTCTTCAAGACAGCGGTCGTTAAGCCTTCAGTCTGCAACAGTCCCACGTCTCTTCAAGACAGCGGTCGTGAAGCCTTCAGTCTGCAACAGTCCAACGTCTCTTCAAGACAGCGGTCGCTAAGCCTTCAGTCTGCAACAGTCCCAAGTCTCTTCAAGACAGCGGTCGTGAAGCCTTCAGTCTGCAACAGTCCCACGTCTCTTCAAGACAGCGGTCGTTCAGGCTCTGCTTAAAAAAAGTGGTCTGGACCAAAATGACTGCAAGAATTTTCGCCCGGTCTCCAACCTTCCCTTTGTATCTAAGATTCTTGAGAGAGTTGTGTCACATAATCTTGTGCAGCATCTAAACACGTATGACTTGCTTGACACGTTTCCATCTGCATATCGACCTGAGCACAGCTGTGAAACAGCACTGCTCCCTGTTAGGAATGACGTTTTTTGTAGTGCTGACCGTAGCAATCTGACACTATTGGTCCTGTTGGATCTCAGTGCCGCCTTTGATGTGGTGGACCATGAGCTGCTTCTGTCACGACTTCTGAATGTGGCAGGCATCACTGGAACTGCACTTCACTGTTTTTTTTTCTTATCTGACCGACAGGACGCAGCATATTTTAGTGAAACCGGCATCTTCCATGGAAAGTTTCGTTACCTGTGGTGTGCCACAGGGTTCTGTTTTAGGACCTATTCTGTTCTCCATGCATACTAGCCAGCTTGGCAAAATTATTGAAAGTCATGGTATTTCCTGCTAGATGTTTGTAGATGACACAGAACTATACAAGTGTTTCCGCCCTGATCCCATGGAGCGTGCTAATGCTGTTCAGGCTGTCGAGGACTGCTGTCTTGCTGTGAAAGATTGGATGTCATCAAACAAAGTAAAATTAAATGATGATAAGACCGAGGCAATTATTTGTGGTTCAGACGCCAATCTTCGGAAAGTTGTCATTGCATCAATAAAATTTGGTGAATAAGAGAACCAGTTGTCCTCAACTGTCAGAGACCTTGGCCTTTATATTTACAGTAAACTTAGTATGATTCCCCATATCATTTCTGTTGTCAAAGCATGCTTCTGTCATCTGCGTGCGCTGGGTCATTTGCGTCCTCAACTAAATAAGAGAGCAGCCAATGCTCTAGCGGTAGCTCTAATCCAGTCAAGATTAGATGCTGTAACAGTTGTTCGTGGGGTTTACATTAGAACCAAATTCAGAGACTCCAAAAGAATACAAAATACTTCAGCACGCATAGCATCGCGGATGAACAAATCTGACGTCATACCTCCAGTTCTACGAGATCTCCATTGGGTTCCTGTGAGTGAGCGCATGAACTACAAATTTCTGTCACTGGCGTACAGCTGCATAGATGGCTCAGCACCGGAATATCTCAAAGGAAGGATTTATAAACATGTATCCTTGAAGAGCCTGCGGTCTTGAACACAGTACTTACTGAGTGTTTCTAGTGTGGATGAACACAGAAAAAAGTCTTCCGGAGTGCGCTCTTTTAAGCGATAGCGCCAAAATAATGGAGCAGTTTGACTCAATCTTTAAGGGGAATTGTAATAAATAAAATATCATTTAAGAAACATTTTAAATTTTGTTGTTTAAAAAGATTTCGGAAAACCAGAGCGCAGTGAGCATGCTAAAGTAGCATGGATACCAGTGCAATATAAATATCAAAATCAATCAATCGATTATTGGCTTATTATATTTAATGAGAAGGCCTATACCGCAATTTAGTTACAAGCTTTATCAATCGCTGATATAAACATTTTCTCTAGCTAAACGTTTCAAAAACAAAGGAAATGGTTTTTGATTTCAGGAGGGGGAAACCCCAGATTACAGATCTCAAAATAAAAAAATCAAAGTGTAGAGCAAGTGGATGCATAAAAGTACTTAGGTGTCACCATTAATAATAAGCTAACATGGCATGAGCACGGCCAAATCCTTTATGAGAAATTCAACCAAAGACTGTTCTACCTCAAAAAACTGTACAATTTTGGCGTAAACAAGCAAGTCGTTAACTTATTCTACAGTGCAACTATTGGAAGCCCGCTTAATTTCAGTATTACCTGCTGGTGTGGGAATTCAACGTCTGATATTAAGCATAAACCGACTAATCAAGAAAACTAGGAACATAACACAAACTAAACATCCTTCACTTGAAGAACAATTTTAAGAAAGATGTTTTTGTAAACCTAAACACATTTTGGATGATACGTCCCACCCTCTTCACCACACAATGCAATCAAGAAACATTACAATTTATTTGGATCAATAAAAGAATATTATCTTATCTCAGTATTACAGTTTATTGAATATTTACTGTTATGTACCATATTTTTACGGTACAATACAATAACTTTACAGTATTAATGTGTCTTAACTGTCATTTATTGTATATTTACTGTATGATACTGTGAATTTATTGTGTAGACCGTAATTTTATCGTTTCGTCGATGATCACGGTTCTATTTTGTATTTTTACTTGATCGTACCGTCTTTTTGAGATGCTGTAGTTCATACTGTTACTGTATGTTAAGAAACAATGTATTTAAATAACAGACAACTATATATAATATATATATATATATATATATATATATATATAATGTTTAAAAGATTTATTTAATTAAACACAAAAACATTTCACATTTATATAAAATGAAATGTTGCATATATTATTCTATAAAATAAATGCATTTTTTTTTTGAACTAAAGAAGGGCACACTTTCATCAATAGTGCTAGTTGAGCAAGCCAAATTCAAACAAATGTTTTTTAAACATGCACTTTTTTTTCAAATCACTTCTTGTACAAATTGTTATCATAATTGCTTTGGGAATTGGTTTATTTTTAATAAATTTTCAAAATTTGGCTAACATTGTCCCGATATATCATCATTCTTAAAGAATTAATAAAAGGCAATATCTATTTACCAAATAGGCACCTGTACCACACTTTTTTGGATAACATATACATGCAAATATATTTTAGATATAAACCAATAGTTTCAATTTTTTTTTTTAACAAGTAAGATTAGTTAAATGAAAAAAGACGAGAGATTGAAAAATCTGTCGTATCTGGCACTTAAAAAAACTTACTCCAAAAAAAAATAAAATATATATACATATATATTATATATATATATATAATTTTATAATATTTTTTGATTTTTTATTATTGGCAAGTTAAATTTCTGTTTGGCAATAACGAAAAATATTCAATACTATTAGTGGTAAAAAAATCTAGTACCGGTAGCGCCTCTTCCATTCATGTCATTTGTTTTCGCAGTGAAACATGTTTTGCCACTTGACCAGTTCATTGTTACTGCATACTACAGCATTGTTTATGGAGCGCGCTGCAGATGATAAGCTTGAAGTGGAAAATAATTACTCCCAAGTCCTAAGTGGAATATTTTCGATGAATATAGCAACTCAGAAGTATATATTATCAGCATATTAATAGTATAGGCCTACAACTTTTATTTATATTTTTCTTTCACACTGTATTATTTTGTAACCAGAGCTGTGTTTATGAAAATTTGAAGTTAACGTAATTTAGGCAGATTGTTTTCTTTTGAAAAACGTTTTATTAGATTATAAATTTTGTATTTAAACTTAAGCTAAGCTCAGGGGCCACACATAAATGACTAACGCGTCAAGGGAGTGGGTTACATTTGTGTAACGAGGGGGAGGTGGGGGGTTAAATAAGTTAACCTCAACACCAATCTGCTACTAAACAAAACACATAAAAACTGATTTTTTTAAAGGCAGCAAATACAATTTTCCAGGGGCTTCTGCAAAATACTTGACAATGTCAAAAATGATACTTTCACCCATGGTTAAAAAATCACTGTTTTAAGGAAATACTTTTGACACAGATGCAGTAATTCCGATATCCATGCGGGGGAATTTTGTAAGGGATTGTAAAGGACAGTAATGGGAAGAGTTTTTAAAAAAATGTTGGGGGGGGGGGGGGGGGGGTGCAAGAGCAGAGGTTTGCTTCAGTATTTTTTTTAGGGGAGTCTTACTTTATTTGACAATGGGGAAAAGATAAAAAAAGGGAAATTTGAATTTATAGATTGGTCCTTAAAAATATTTTTAAACATTTTGACAGCCTATATGATGGGCAGATGTCACTGAGTATGATTATGATGACTGTGGCACTCTAAGTGGATTTATGCATTAAGACCAGAGGTACAGAGCATACTGCTTCCTGATGTTAAAACAAGAGAAGATACCAGTATTAGAAGATTTCAAATGCAAATAGACTTTTTAAAGCTTTACTTTAGTACAGTTTTTATTGCATATATTGATGTGTACGCAATGTGCTCAGGAACATGGAAGAAAGAAACTTTCTGTTTTCAAAACTTGGTATAACATTACTGAAAAGGAGTTTTTTCAACTGAGTGAATTTTATTATGAATGTAGGACTTATTTAAGATCTAAATTAAACAAGACTGTGGTCCAGACAATTCTTATAAGATTATTATTTTAATAAAGACAGAATTTGTTTTCGCACTTTTATATGCATCGTCTCGGTGAAAGACTAGAAAACCAGATTGATATATGGGTGATCTAAAAAAATACCAGTAATTAAATTTAATTATTAAAATGTGTTGTTTTTTAAACTTTTTTTCTAAAGTAATACTTAATAATAATATTAGTAATTCTCTGAGTGATTATTTGTTACAGTATAAGTTTTACTTTGCAATGTAAAAAAATAATATTTAAAAACATAATTTGACCTTTTGAAGCATTATTGCCTTCAATAAAAATGTTGTCTACAAATAGCCAAAACTTTTTTTATGTATGAATCTTCTTTGTTGAAATTTGAAAAAGAGTTGTAGCATTGAATGCTAATACAATTTGAAAAAAAATATTGCACCATTTTGAAAAAAAAATTTTTGTTCTTCTTTGTATAGATGTATATTATGTTTCTGTTAACTTTATAAAAACAAAATGATTGGCTAAAAATACTGATAAATTAATTTTAGCTAGTATTTTTTTAACAAACATCTCATATCAATTAGGGAGCATGTCATTTTCATTAAATGATAGATAACACTTTTAGTTTGCCCAAAAAATGACAGTTATGACTAGATTTTCCAACTTTTTTCTTTTGTTTTGTTTAGAATTGACAGTTTTATCTAGGTGTGACATAGTTCAAAGCAGTATAGTAACAGTTTTAACAAAAATATTTAATGCAGGAAAGTTACACAACAAACAGATTTGCATTCTTCAAGAAATAATATGATGTAATATATTTTCATGGCTGTTAATTTCTCATTAAATGCCTAACGATTACAACCTAATCCTATAATCAACACATTTGTTTCCACCTGGAAGCTATATACTTCTCTACGCACATGTTTCTCCATTGGCCTTAGGAAAGTGCAAATTCATTTTGCATTAATGCCCACATCTAACCGTTGACTTTCGAATATAGAATCGCCGGTCTCTCGAAATATAGGTTAATGTACTTTACTGTTGATATGCGATGGCTAATTTATGAAAAGACATGCTGGTCACACACGATTAAAAGTTATTGCTTATTTGGTTGTAAACATCTATTTAATTTCTATCGCTTTACCCATATAAAGTGTTTTGAGGTTTTTTTTACATGTAAAAAAAGGTGTAAAGTTTTAATAAAAGTTGTTTTTATTAAATCAAGGGAGAAAATTCGTTACGTTTATGTACATCTATTTGTGGATATAACTATATATTTTATGAGAGAATTTACATTTATTTTTGTTGAAAAATTCAAATTGTATTTGACATTTAGCATTAAATTACAATGTAGACATTAAAAATCATAATTTAATTCATTTTTATCTTAAGCAATTTTAAAGAAAACTTTAAATTAATTTTGTTAACAGATACTGTTCAAAGCTATTAACTACCACACACATTCTGTGAAAGGTCTGAGATTACACTCTAGTAAGACCTCGGCTAGTAAACTGGCTACCAGCTACAACTGCCGAGCTGAGTCATACACCATTTTTCTCACAAAGGGCTCTCCAGGACCAGGCTGCAATGCCGTCAGGTAGGATACCTGTTGTTATCCAGCCACCAGAAATATGTGCCAATGGGGTAATGCTCGGTGCGCATTTGCGTCACTAAGCTTTGCTGTCTGGGGCCTAACCCCCACCATGGGTCATGTTTGCTAGAAGTTGACATGTTTGAAAAGGCGCCTTTGACGGTCGTGCTGTCTGCCCATTGCCTTTAACACTTCGTCCTGAAATGGTCCTCGAGCCAGTTCTTTATTCCTAAATAAGTTATTGGTAGTTCTGGCTGAGGCTGGGCTACCCGGTTTTCGCCAGAGTGTCCGCTCTCTCATGGCCACTGATGTTGACATGAGCTGGGATCCACTGCACTGTGACCTTGCCTCCTAGTTCACTGACGTCATCAAATTGACGTCAACTTAGTAAGTGGTGCCTGGTCTCTTTCTCAAGATCTCAAGGGCAGATCTCGAGTCCGAGTAAACGATCACATCGAGTCCCCCGAAGTTCCATCTCTTTCAATGTGTAATACACTCTCTCTATGACCCATGAGAATAACCATAAGCTCCGCTTCAAAATTAGATGCTGCAGTCCCACAGGGCCCCTGGAGCTCTTCATTCGATGGTTTCGCTGCTGGGTATAGTATGAGCGCACCATACCCAGAGGTTGTTTCTCTCAGATTGGAAGCCGTCCTTAAACACTCTCACTGGTATGTTGGAAAACACAGCCATGGTCTCTACGGCAGCCACTTTCTGAACATGTTCAGGGCTTCGTTTCGTCCCTGCTGCATCGGTAAAGGCCAAATATCTTTTTAAACTTATTACTTTATTTTATTCGCCATTAAATTTTTAATAAACGGAAATCGGTCCCACGACAAAGGACAATCTAATGAAGGTAAACACTATCTGACTACCTCAGCTCATGAATGTAAACAAAATCCAAATTTATACAAAAAATATATTTTTATAACGTCAAATAATAAAATAAATTCGCTGTAATTATGGGTATTCTTTGTAAAATTTGCGTCTAATTGACATATGAAACGAAAAGAATAAGCATCTTAGGAATTTTCAATAAATTTATATTCAATATGAAGAAACGTACTTTTTCAACGCAATAAGGTCGTTGACATAAAATTAACAAGTGTGTTCTTTTTGAATGTGAGCATAAGATAAAAAATAAAAAATAAGAATCTTTTCTTTTTTATTTGCTTATACTTATAAATTGAATTAAAGTTTACATTTATCAAAAGTATGTTTCTTGATTGGGAATAGTAGGCACTTGCAACGACGCGTTGCGTCATGTGTATTTCTAAAGCAACACGTTAGATATAACAGAAAGAGAATATTAATCTAAGTTTATCTTATTTTTATTATTATTTTTTTTTAAATCGTTTAATTTTTAGTTTATTTATTTCAATTCCGATACAAGGTGGAGATAACACTTCAATAAAGAATCATTACAACGTTTCAGCAAGGGAGGTATATCAAATATCGCGAACAGTAGAGTGTCCCCAGAGATCTGAAACGGAAAATAGATAATAAAATTATAAATAAATGTTAACTAATCATTCAATTTATCCAAATATCAAACAAGAGGGAAAAAAAAGTAAAGTTTAAAATAAAAATATATTAAGTGAAATAGTTGGACTTAGAAATTGTTTCTCTCATGACTCTTTGCGTTCGTAGTTCTTTAATCAAACGAGTGAATTGAATAGTCTCTCTATACATATCTTTTGCTACCAAAACTAGCATTTCCACAAGAGGCAAGTTAAATTATTTTTTTTTACAATAACGTTGCTATAACTATAACATAGTGGCTAACTTTCACCGTACCTGACTACCAAAAAAAGGAATAGACTACTAAAAATGAACATCAGCATTTAATATCTAACACGACGAACAGTTTTAGATTGCTAAAAATAAAAAAAAAACACTATGATGATACAGAAATACGACTATTGTTTTGAAAATAAGTTTTAACCTTTAAGTGATCGTCAATAAGTAATTTTTTATAAAAAAACATTTCCTCCAACGCCTTAATATTGGATCTTGTGGCTTATTGCAATGATAATTTGTTTGATGGAGGAAAAATTCAAAATTATATCATATTGTTTGAATTTAAATTTCAGCAAAATGGGAACATATTTCAATTAGATCCAAATTATTTCAAATGAAACATTGAAATAAGACAACGTTACGTTAATATCAGCTTTAAAAAAAAAAACATCTTTACTTTGAGAATAAACGTACCAGATTGAATAAATGAGTAATGGGTTAAGCTGTCAATACTTGGTCGTAATGGACCGAGAAAATGTCAACGTCTCAACTTACTGTTAGATTGACGCAAATTTACACCGAGAAGATTTCCCGCTGAGAGCCGAAACCTACAGTTCGTGTATTCAAATTGTAAGTTATTTGTTTCCTGCAACGACAAGACGCAAGTTGCTCCCGATCAAGTTATTTCTGAATATAGGTCACGTGGGGCAGCTTTGTTTTCGTTGTTTTGTTTTTTTTTTTTTGCTTTCTATGACGTGGCGTTCATAAATTCTATACATTTTTAGGAAGAAATAAATTTATTTAGCTTATTAATGTCACATTTCCTCCGGGATTAAATTCTAATTGGGAGAAACAAAATAATGTCCTGAACACATAATGAAGTCGGAGCACTTAACGCATTAGAATATATTGTTATGTTCTCATCTATTAAAGAGAAAGTTTTTTTATGTGAATCCTTCATGTGGAATCTGTCCCGTAGAAATTTAATGTTACACTTGATGTAAAAAAACCAACAAGTCTATCTTTTTTGTCATAGAATATTCATTTCATAAAAAAAAAATTATTTGCGCGTGAGCAAGCAAAGTGTCTTTGTAATATTGACCAAAAAAAACAACAACATTGTTTTCAAGGCAGATCTTAGATCGGGATATTGGTGCTAAGATTGTGATCGATTAAGTAAAGCCTGCTAAATCCCCAAAAATCGATTTAAGAATATTTCCCGCTCTGTCTCTAGTCAATAGAATCATTTTTAGTTATATATTGAAATAACAACCAGAGAGTGCATGAC
>CAXITT010000885.1:88815-163906 GCA_964033795.1 Lymnaea stagnalis
ATCACACAATGTAAGAAGAGAGTAATATTGTATCACACAATGTAAGAAGAGAGTAATATTGTATCACACAATGTAAGAAGAGAGTAATATTGTATCACACAATGTAAGAAGAGAGTAATATTGTATCACACAATGTAAGAAGAGAGTCATATTGTATCACACAATGTAAGAAGAGAGTAATATTGTATCACACAATGAAAGAAGAGAGTAATATTGTATCACACAATGTAAGAAGAGAGTAATATTGCATCACACAATGTAAGAAGAGAGTAATATTGCATCACACAATGTAAGAAGAGAGTAATATTGTATCACACAATGTAAGAAGAGAGTAATATTGTATCAACACAATGTAAGAAGAGAGTAATATTGTATCACACAATGTAAGAAGAGAGTAATATTGTATCACACAATGAAAGAAGAGAGTAATATTGTATCACACAATGTAAGAAGAGAGTAATATTGCATCACACAATGTAAGAAGAGAGTAATATTGTATCACACAATGTAAGAAGAGAGTAATATTGTATCACACAATGTAAGAAGAGAGTAATATTGTATCACACAATGTAAGAAGAGAGTAATATTGCATCACACAATGTAAGAAGAGAGTAATATTGTATCAAACAATGTAAGAAGAGAGTAAAATTGTATCACACAATGTAAGAAGAGAGAAATACTGTATCACACAATGTCTATAAGAGAGAAATATTGTATCACACAATGTAAGAAGAGAGTAATATTGTATCACACAATGTAAGAAGAGAGTAATAATGCATCACACAATGTAAGAAGAGAGTAATATTGTATCACACAATGTAAGAAGAGAGTAATATGTATCACACAATGTAAGAAGAGAGTAATATTGTATCTCACACTGTAAGAAGAGAGTAATATTGTATCCCACAATGTAAGAAGAGAGTAATATTGTATCACACAATGTAAGAAGAGAGTAATATTGTATCACACAATGTAAGAAGAGAGTAATATTGTATCACACAATGTAAGAAGAGAGTAATATTGTATCACACAATGTAAGAAGAGAGTAATATTGTATCACACAATGTAAGAAGAGAGTAATATTGTATCACACAATGTAAGAAGAGAGTAATATTGTATCTCCCAATGTAAGAAGAGAGTAATATTGTATCACACAATGTAAGAAGAGAGTAATATTGTATCACACAATGTAAGAAGAGAGTAATATTGTATCACACAATGTAAGAAGAGAGTAATATTGTATCACACAATGTAAGATGAGAGTAATATTGTATCACACAATGTAAGATGAGAGTAATATTGTATCACATAATGTAAGAAGAGAGTAATATTGTATCACAGAATGTAAGAAGAGAGTAATATTGTATCACACAATGTAAGAAGAGATAAATATTGTATCACACAATGTAAGATGAGAGTAGTATTGTATCACACAATGTAAGAAGAGAGTAATATTGTATCACACAATGTAAGAAGAGAGTAATATTGTATCACACAATGTAAAAAGAGAGTAATATTGTATCACACAATGTAAGATGAGAGTAATATTGTATCACACAATGTAAGAAGAGAGTAATATTGTATCACACAATGTAAGAAGAGAGTAATATTGTATCACACAATGTAAGAAGAGAGTAATATTGTATAACATAATGTCTATAAGAGAGAACTATTGTATCACACAATGTAAGAAGAGAGTGATATTGTATCACACAATGTAAGAAGGGAGAAATACTGTATCACACAATGTCTATAAGAGAGAAATATTTTATCACACAATGTAAGAAGAGAGTAATATTGTATAACATAATGTCTATAAGAGAGAACTATTGTATCACACAATGTAAGAAGAGAGTAATATTGAATAACATAATGTCTATATGAGAGAACTATTGTATAACATAATGTCTATAAGAGAGAACTATTGTATCACACAATTACTACAAGAGAGTAATAGTGTAACACAATGTCTAGAAGAGAGAGCTATTGTATCACACAATGTAAGAAGAGAGTAATATTGTATAACATAATGTCTACAAGAGAGTAATATTGTAACACAATGTCTAGAAGAGAGAACTATTGTATCACACAATGTCTAAAAGAGAGAACTATTGTATCACACAATGTCTAAAAGAGAAAACTATTGTATCACACAATGTCTAGAAGAGAGAACTATTGTATCACACAATGTCTAAAAGAGAGAACTATTGCTAACAATGTCTATAAGAGAGAGCTATTGTATCACACAATGTCTAAAAGAGAGAAATATTGTATCACACACTGTCTAGAAGAGAGAACTATTGTATCACACAATGTCTATAAGAGAGAACTATTGTATAACACAATGTCTAGAAGAGAGAACTATTCTATCACACAATGTCTAGAAGAGAGAACTATTGTATAACACAATGTCTAGAAGAGAGAACTATTCTATCACACAATGTCTAGAAGAGAGAACTATTGTATCACACAATGTCTATAAGAGAGAAATATTGTATCACACAGTGTCTAGAACTGAGAACTATTGTATCACACAATTTCTATAAGAGAGAAATATTGTATCACACAGTGTCTAGAAGAGAGAACTATTGTATCACACAATGTCTAAGAGAGAGAACTATTGTATCACACAATGTCTAGAGGAGAGAACTATTGTATCACACAATTTCTAAAAGAGAGAACTATTGTACACAATGTCTATAAGAGAGAGCTATTGTATCACGCAATGTCTAAAAGAGAGAACTATTGTATCACACAATGTCTATAAGAGAGAACTATTGTATCACACAATGTCTATAAGAGAGAACTATTGTATCACACAATGTCTAGTAGAGAGAACTATTGTATCACACAATGTCTATAAGAGAGAACTATTGTATCACACAATGTCTAGAAGAGAGAACTATTGTATCACACAATTTCTATAAGAGAGAAATATTGTATCACACAATGTCTAGAAGAGAGAACTATTGTATCACACAATTTCTATAAGAGAGAACTATTGTATCACACAGTGTCTAGAAGAGAGAACTATTGTATCACACAATTTCTATAAGAGAGAAATATTGTATCACACAGTGTCTAGAAGAGAGAACTATTGTATCACACAATGTCTAAAAGAGAGAACTATTGTATCACACAATGTCTAGAAGAGAGAACTATTTTATCACACAATGTCTAAAAGAGAGAACTATTGTATCACACAATGTCTAAAAGAGAGAACTATTGTATCACACAATGTCTAGAAGAGAGAACTATTGTATCACACAATGTCTAGAAGAGAGAACTATTGTATCACACAATGTCTAGAAGAGAGAACCATTGTATCACACAATGTCTAGAAGAGAGAACTATTGTATCACACAATGTCTAGAAGAGAGAAATATTGTATCACACAATGTCTAGAAGAGAGAACTATTGTATCACACAATGTCTATAAGAGAGAAATATTGTATCACACAGTGTCTAGAAGAGAGAACTATTGTATCACTCAATGTCTAAAAGAGAGAGCTATTGTATCACACAATGTCTAGAAGAGAGAGCTATTGTATCACACAATGTCTAGAAGAGAGAGCTATTGTATGACACAGTGTCTAGAAGAGAAAACTATTGTATCACACAATGTCTAAAAGAGAGAGCTATTGCATTACGTTTGATCGCTACGTTAACATTAGACATAGGTTTAGTGGTGTTTGAGTTGGGGCTCAAAACCGGTTTGAACATTTCATTATATTGCACAGGACCTTGACTTTTCTAAGTTCTCCCTTCGTTTTCTATTTCGTTTGTTTGGATGATATCACTTCCTCCAACTGTCACTCGTCTTTCAACAAGCAAGTAAGAAACAACTTGACGGTGGTAACAGCCTTTGATCTGTTATTTATCTGCTACTTCCACTTCCCTTTCTCTCGTCTGGCACTCAACTCTGACTGTCACGTCTCGCCTCTCTCAACTGTAGTCTCCCGACTGTCCTCTACTCATTTCCGGTTGAGTTCTACCTCCCGACTGACCTCTTTCCTGTCCCCTTTTCCCGTCTAAAGGTGCCCCTTATTAAGTCATCGGATTTGGTTGAGGCGTCTCTAAAGATTCCTTCCCAGTGCTTATCTATTTCTACATCAATGGTACTAAAATATTCCCTCTAGTCACTGTTCATCACAACCCACTGTACTGAAGCATTGACTATCGATCAACTGAGCGATCAACGAGATGTAAAAGCAAGTGGAAAGAAAGACTTAAATAATTATGAAATACTCTTTAATGAACATAATATTATGGATTGTGTTTGGTTTATCGATATTATTTTTAAAAAAATCCAACGGTTTGCACATCGATTGCTGATAATGTAAAGTTCAATAGATTAGTTTGCTTAATCTGCCTTTCAATTGTTTGTAACTAAGCAAAGATAAGGCCTATATATTCATTAAATCTCTGATATGTCTAGCCCATTCTCTATCATTGTAAAATTAGAAAGGAAACTTTCTAAACATCCTACACAAACTATAATTTAAATGTTACCTGAACCCATGATACAAAAATCAAATAAACTAATAATCAAATGACTCAAAGAGGTAGATACGTAACTACTACAAACGTTTTAAAAGCAACATGTAGTCCTATACTTTACCGATGTGTCCTATACTTCACCAATGTATAGTCCTATACTTTACCGATGTGTAGTCCTATACTTCACCGATGTGTAGGCCTATACATCACATATGTGTAGTCCTATACTTCACCAATGTGTAGTCCTACACTTCACTGATGTGTAGGCCTATACATCACATATGTGTAGTGCTATACTTCACCGATGTGTAGTCCTATACATCACATATGTGTATTCTTATACTTCAACAATGTGTAGTCCTATATATCACCTATGTGTGGGCTTATTCATCACATATTTGTATGCCTATACGTCACCGATGTGTAGGCCTATACATTACATATGTGTAGGCCTATACTTCACCAATGTTTAGGCCTATGCTTCACCAATGTGTAGGCCTACTCTTCACCGATTTCAACCAAGAATTAGAAGAAAAACTTTCGATGAAATTTACAATACAAAAATATACAAATTAATGACATATTTATATTAAGAGTTTTAAATATCCCCTTTTATGCACGGGCTTCCTTGTTCAAACGATTTTATTGTTCATATATTCATTACACTTTTTAAAAAATTACCCTAAATCATTTTTAGTTTAACGGAATAAAATTTGAATTTTAACTTCTCTACAAAGTCGTTCCCATACCCGTGTGTCTAAAAATCATTAAAATAACTTGAAATCACAAGTGTAACATAGCATCAGAAGACAACGGTAGTCAAACAAAAGATAAATCGTCGGAGGAATGAATTCAATTCCAACATTTTAAAAGTTCAATTGTCTGTGATGTATGTGTTAGACACGGGCATTCTCAATAAAAACTTTTAAATTTTAAAACTTACACACGTGATTACCGACGTTGTTACATTTATAAGCTTCTTTTATACTGGTTCTCTGTCTATTCACCGGAAAATGAAAGAAACGAGTTAAATTTAATGACAGAAAAAGTTGTTTTATTCCATATTGTTATTTGAATCTTTAAAAAAAATCAACGGAATATCCATTTTTAACACTGTATTGTAAGATATGAACACTGACAGGTCTGGGCGCGAAAATCGTTAAACAGGTCTGTTTCAATAGCTTAATAAGAATTTTAAAGTAACTGAGAAGTGATCGTTATAAGACAAGCTTTTCCAATAGTTATTGTACTCATCATACATTAGGATTATTTATTTACTACTGCAATACGATTTTTGTATGTAAAGTATACTATTGTGAGACTCTATTGTACTATTTGGGAGTTCCAAGGGGCAAAAAAAAGAGTGCTGGAATTATTTTTTTTATATTTTATGTCATTGCTTTACATATTTAACATTAAGATCATTGTCGACAAAAATCTGGAGAAAAAAAAATGATGGAAAGCGCTTTTAGGCTCAAAGACTTCATCATAAGAAAACAATAAAGACAACAGAGGAGAAGTTTAGAAGCAATAGACCAAAATATAGATAGGAAAGTCACTTCGTATCAAACAATGTCTAGAAGAGAATAATATTTTGTAACAAAATATAATTAAGAGAGGGCCATTGCATAGGAATATATCTATAATAGAGTACTAGAACTATTGTATCAAATAAAGTCTAGAAGAGATCATTAAGACATATTGTATCAAATAATTTATAGAAAAGAGAAATAGTAGATGTATCTAAATATCTATAAGAGCGCGCTAGTAATATTGTATCAAATAATGTATAGAATAGAGTACTAATACTATCGTATCAAAAAATGTACGGAACAGAGTACTAATACTATTGTATCAAAAAAAAAAGACTATTAGAGAGTACTAGACCTATTGGGTCACAAAATATCAATAAAGAACTACTAGTAATATTGTATCAAATAATGACTAGACGAGATTACTAGTATTATTGTAGCATAAAATATCTATAAGAGAGTACTATTGTATCACAACATATCTATGCAAGTATAATGGTGTAACACACAATGTCTAGAAGAGTGTAATATTGTCTATTGTTACGTTAACGTTAGGCATACGTTCAGTGGCGTAGAAGGAGGCGATCAAATCATAGCGACACTTTACATTGAATGGTGGCATTTTCAGACAACAGCAAAGTTTGTTTTTTTCGTGTAAAGATGGCAGGAAAACGCTTGGTCTGTCAAGGGCAACACCAAAACAAGCCATGTTACTGCATACACTGCACATTAAGACCTATCACCTTCGAAAATATTTAAAATAAAGTGGCTATTGAAAGAACCTCAAGATGTGATGAGGGCAACAACTATTTTTTTAATGAACTTTGAACTTTGCAGAGGCCACACAGCCGAAAACTTGCAGAAAATCTCTTCAAATCACGTGATATCTCTAATTTTAACTTAGTTCCCATACCCGTTATTATTATCATTTTATATTCACAATAAGATATATAGTTTGTTTGATCTTATTAAGAAAGCAGTAACAATTAAAATGAAAGACATTTTAAAAATTATTATCTCATTTGATTTGTTAGGAAATTTTAAATAAACTTTAATCGGTCCCACGACAAAGGATAGTCTCATGAATGTGAAGACTATCTGACTACCTCAGTTATTGAATGTAAACCACTATCTGACTACCTCGGAATATGCATAGAGACACTATTTTCTTCCACAATAACTGGATTGTTGCTGTGAGCATTTCAATCAATTTCACGATAGCTCTTCAATATGCCTGACAGAAACATCGCTTGACGAAACAGTACCAGATTCAGCAGTGGCACTTGACGAATGTAACATTTTCCGTGCTGATAGAACAAATGGACAGCGGCAAATCCAAGAGAGGGGGATTGGCAATATATATTAACAAAAACTACTGTATCATCAACAACAGCACAGTGAAACATGTAGTTTGTACACCCGACATTAGAACTACTCTGCATTACTTTAAGGCCATTTTACCTACCAAAGGAGTTCACCCAAATCTGTATCATACTTACTTACATTCCACCTAATGCTAGCAAGGAGCAGGCTGCTGAGAGACTTTTGGATGTAATCCATGATTTCGAAACAAAAAAAAAAAAACAACCCAGAATCCGTTCGTCTTGTTATGGGGAACTTTAATCAACTATCACTGAATAAATCCATGCCAACATACATCCAGTACGTTACTTCCCCCGAGTGACAAGACCGAACTGTGTTATGGTAATATAAAAAAAGGCCTACACATGTCGTGCTTCATTTCCACTAGAAGAATCTGAAAACACAATCGTCTACCTAATGCTATTCAATAAAAAAAAACCTTCAAGCCAGGTTGGAATGTACAGACTGTGAAACGTTTATAAACACTTGCGCGGACATTGATGACGAGCTGACAAACACCGTCAATTCCTACATTAAGTTCAACAACAACAAACCCTGGATGAGCAGAGAAATAAAGGAGGCCATCCACCACAAGAAGACCTATTTCAAGATTAACGATCAGGAATGCATTAAAGATAAAAAAAAAATATTGAAAGAAAAAATATATCAGGGTAAAAAACAATACAAACAAAAAATCGACAACTTATTCCAAACTAACAACTCAAGGGCTTGTTGGGCAGGACTAAAGTAAATAACAGGATATACTCCTAAGCGAGAATGCTTATGTGTTGAGGACGTGAGGAATTTTTTTAACGACTTTAATTACTTTTATTTTCGTTTTGACAGCCTGGACTTGGGATGAGTACCCAATGAGATGATGCCTTCATTTACAGATGGCTGTAGTAAACAGGATGGTACATTATTGTTCATCGAACAATAATGATGTCATTATTTAAACAAGTGGACGTAGCCAAGGCCTCAGGGCCAGATAAATTAAGTGGTCGGCTCATTAAACTATGCTCAGAGCTGCGCTCCTACATTTTTTGTTACATATTTAATAAATCGTATGTAACTCACACAATACCAGCATTTTTGAAAACTTCAGAAATCATAATAATTCCATAGTAAAAAAAGGTAACGTGCAACAACGACTTACGACCAATTTCACTGAAATGTATTGAATTGAAATGTATTGAGAAAATAATTCTGAAAGAAATTTTGAATGAAGTAAAGCAAAAACTTGACCCCTACCAATTTGCTTACAAATCTGCAAAAAGTACGGAGGATGCAATCTTACTATTGTTGGAGACTTTACCATGAACAAGACAGTCCTAAAACATATGCACGAGTGCTTTTCTTAGACTTCTCATCAGCATTGAACACTATCCAACCACACCTTATGATTAAAAAAATTTCCTCGTTAGGTGTCAATTTAAATATTAAGGCCTGGATACTGAAATGTTTAACAAATTGACCAAAGTATGTCAAAGTAAATAACCAGTAAATAATCTCTAACCAGAGAAATAAACACAAGGGCACCACAAGGCTGCGTTCTATCTCCTGTGCTGTATTCCATTTATACTAATGATGTTCAAAACTCATGCGACACAGTTTTAATCTTAAATTTGCTGATGATAATATCAATGTTGGCTTAATATCTGAAGGAGAAAGTCTATACCACAATTTAGTTACAAGCTTTAAAAATTGGTGCGATGAAAATTTTCTCCAGTTGAATGTCTCAAAAACAAAGGAAATGGTTGTTGATTTCAGGAGGGGCAAACCTCAGATTACACATCTCAACATAAAAAATCAAAGTGTAGAGAAAGTGGAGGCATACAAGTACTTAGGTGTTACCATTAATAGTAAGCTAACATGGCATGAGCACGGCCAAATGCTGTATAAGAAATTCAACCAAAGACTGTTCTACCTCATAAAACTGTACAATTTCGGCGTAAACAAGCAAATCGTTAACTCATTCTACAGTGCAACAATTGGAAGCCTGCTTAATTTCAATATTACCTGCTGGTGTGGGAATTCAACGTCTGATATTAAACACCGCATAAACCGACTAATCAAGACAGCTAGGAACATAACACAAACTAAACATCCTTCACTTGAAGAACTCTTTGAAGAAAGATGTTTTTGTAAAACTAAACACATTTGGATGATATATCCCACCCTCTTCACCACAAATACTTAGGATCGGGCCGTTCGGGACGTCTTGTTCCATCAGGGTGAGGACTGAAAGATATACAAATTCTTTTGTTCCCCAATCTGTACGAATTTACCGGCGTGCTTCCTCTGTAGTCACACATCTTAATGAGAACTAATAAGTCCCCGATTTGGCTAAGAGAACTGACTGATTGCCTGTTAGAAATAATTTATTATAAATGTCTTTTGTTCAAATTGTTTGATTTATGTGCTTAAAATGTATATAATGCAACCAAAAACCATTTCCATTTCTTTGGATCAATAAAAGAATCTAACCTTATCTTAGTTGACTACCTCAGTTCATGAATTTTAACAGTACCTCACTCCTCTAGCTTATGAAAGTTAGCATAATTTGATAACCTCTACCTCAATTAATGAATGCAAACATCACCAAAATTTAAATAAAATATAGTTTTAAATTGTCAATTAAAGAAATACGAAGTAACTATTATTTTTTCGCCTAATTTGTAAATTAACGGGAAAATGTATGTAGCCTATCAAACAAAAAGATTTAGCATTTTAGAAATTTTCAATAAATGTATTTTAGATATTAACAAACGGACTCCTTCATAGAAAAATGATTTTATATGTAAAATTAACAAGTCTACTCTTTTTTACTGTATGCATAAAATGACACATACAAATAATATTTTTATTGTTGTTGATAGCTTTTTAATTGAAATAATATTTACAATTCTCAAATGTATGTTCTTGATTGTGTAAAGTAAGCACTTACACTGAAGTGTTGCGTCATATGTATTTCTCAAGCAAATTAGAAATTGTCATTTAAACTTCTCAGTTGTGGAGGTATAGCGAATAAAATAAACAGTAGAATGTCTTAGAGATTGGAAACTTAGGGAGGTATTTCAAATAACATGACCCGTACAATGTCTTAGGGAAATCTTAGAGAATATCTTGAAGAAAAAAATCTTAACTCATCATTCAATTTATTCAAATATTAAACAAAAGCAATAAAATAGATTTTAAAATAATATTATGTTATGTTGTAAGAAAAAAAAGTTAATAATTTCGATTTGAAAATGAGTTCGGTCTCATCTCTTAGCGTTTGGTTTCTTCAATCAAAAGTGTGAAAACGACAGACATCAATTCACATCTGCTGCCAACAAAATTAACATGTCACTGGATGAATTCGTTTTTCCAAGGAGTCCTGCTATCTTTAGTAAAGCATGTTCAATTCTAAATTTAGAAACGTGTGTTTTTTCCGCAAATTGTTTTTAACGAGTTTCTACTTCTCGTCGACTTTTCATTTGTCCTGTTTGCCAAAGAAGGTTATTAGCCGAAATGCTCTTATCATGCTGACCCGTCTTTGGATTCAGAGCTTAGACTTACCTTGTTCTACTATTTTTTTCACTGTGCTTGAATGCAGTCCTTCATTTATCATATTATAACGGTGTGTTTAAACCGTAACGTAGTGATCATTAAATAATTTCAAAAACTTTCTTTCAAACGATTGAATATTGGATCTGGATGCTTGTGTCACTGATAATTGGTCTGAGAAAGAAATAAAATTATTTTAAATTGCATTAATTTAACAGTCGGCTAAAGGGCAAAATATTAAATTAGAATCTAAATACTAAATGAAATTTATCGATAAGACAAACTCATGTTGTTAAGTTCAGGTTTTCAGAAATATTTTTATAAAAAAAAAAAAAAAAAAAAAAAAAGAAAAGAAAAACACAAATGAAATAGTCTTTAAGGTGAGAATAAATGTAGTAGATTGAACAAATGATCAATTGGTTTAAGTGTCAATATTAAGTTCAAGTGTTGCGAGGAACAGAGAAAATGTCAAAGTCTCAAAAGTTTGTTAGACTGACGCCAATTTAGACTTAGTAGATAGCCCGTGAAGAGAGGGCGGAAACTTAGGCCTACATTTCCTGTACGCGAACTGTAAATTATGTCTCCTGAAATGACAAGACGCAATTTGTTCCCCATCAGGTTATTCTGGATATAGGTCACATGGCGTAGCTTTGGTTTGATGGATTTTTGTTTTCTTTTCTATTAAGTTGCGTCATAAGTTTTCTAATTTCAAAAATTTTTGTGCGAGAAAGAAAATTGCGTGGTGTATTAATTTATCATTTCTTCGGGGGGAATTATTTCTAACCGGTGAAAAAAACAATGAGTTCTTGAACACATAATTAAGGTTAAGCAGTTAACACATGAGTATAAATGGTAATGTAGTTCTCTCTTAGAGAAAGCGTCTATTTGAATCTTGTTACGTGGAATCTGTCCCGTAGAAATTTAAAGTTACTTTTTATGTAAAGGAACACGAATATAAGATATATGAGATAATATTCATTCCATAAAATAAATCATTTACCAGTGAAAAGGCAAAGTGTTGCTAGGCTATTGACAAAGATCATTGTTGTCTGGGCAGATTTTTATTAATGCAGAATTTTGCAGTAAAGATTTTATCGATGAAATATGCCTGTCCACATAAGACTCTAGCCTGCTAATTACATTGTTGTCAATTCAAGAAATATTTCCTTCCTAGTCTATGGTTAATGGAATCATATTTATTTTTATATATAAATAAAAACCTGAGGCTAGAACAAATATATCTTATTTTCTGCAGGTCTTCATAATTCAAAATTATTTTGAATTTTATTTCCTATCATTTAAAAAAAAGTAACATTTGATTTAGAATTTCTTTTATTATTAGCATACAAATTATTTCTCATGAAAATTTTATATTGTGATTTAGTTTGACCAAAAACAAAAAAAAAAATAAAAAATTGAAATCGAACTATAGAAGTTCAAGTACAACTCATTGAAAAGAATGTCATACATAAATTCAACATATTCTATCGAATCATCGACTAATCAAAGTAAGACGATTCAACTAAATTATATTTACGATGTGCCGTTCGAAGTGCTTGTATGGGTTAAGATAATCTTAAATGGTTATTTCGTTATTTTTATGTCAGTGACTGGAGTTATAGGAAACATTTTAATCATTATTGTTGTGTATCGTCAAGGGTTGAAGGATACACCTCAAATATTGATGATGTCATTAGCAGCATCGGACGCCCTCTTTTCAACAGCTACTCTAGTGATCCATTTTCCTGAAATTATTTTTAATGTTGATTATTATCTGGCCACAACATGTTTGACTTACACTAAAGTGTACGTTTTCGAAATGTATTATTTTACTCTTGTTCTGAGTTTCTGCACATTTCCACTCATCTCATTTGAGCGAATGATTGCTGTGTATTTTCCTTTTCAGGTATCTAGAATTTGCACACCTTTCCGCATAAAATGTATACTTTTGTGTTTGTATGTGTATTCATTGGCAGCGACTATAGTTACTGCCTTTTTTGCTTACCCTCTCTGGTTACAAGATCCATCAAGTAACAATTCCTATGCTGTACCTGCTCTAACTGATTTTGTACTAAATAATTTTGAAGGAATGATTTTATATGAAACAATAATTTTAATGTACCTACTCTCAATTATTCCAGTATCTCTAACAACGATTTGTTGTTTAATGATCATTCTAAGATTGGTACGAAATTCAAGGTCACGTTTGTCACAAACCAAAATCAAAACCAAGAACTCTCGAAACGTGCAAGTTGTTAAAATGTTACTGACAGCGTGTATCATGTCTTGTCTCTCAAGTATTCCCACTGTTGCCATTGACATATTTAGTCAAGAAAGATATCTGCAAATAGGCGTTATGTCACAGAACTATTCCATTCTCTTGCAGACATTAAATCAGATATTTTTTCAACTAAGCCCGACTTCAAATTTTTTCATTTACTTATTCATGAGCTCAAAATTTTCAGCAACATTCAAGAAAATGTTTCAGCATAACCCGAACAAATTGCGTTATTGAAATTGTCAAAGAGTTCTTTCGAGACTCTATTATTGTTTTGGTTATAGTCAAGTCCATAAAAAGAGCTCTTAAGCTATCGGTAGATTCTCTCCGTTCCAAAAAGAAGGACATTTTTTAAAAACTCTTAATTCATTAATAACATTTTAACATTAATGTATGTTCTCGGAGACATTTATTAAAGTTATCACAGACATTAACGTTATTATTTTCTTTATGTTCACATTATATTTTTTTTTATTTTAACTTTTTTACTGTATTTTTTTACCCAATTCACATTTTTATACATTTAAAAAAAATATTTGTCTAGCAATAATGAAAAAATCTGATATTTTTTTAAGTTGAAGATTTTTATTCGATAGATCTTTTGAAAAAAATGGTAAAGACATTTTATCCAAGCTTACGATAACCTCTCTATGTTATTAGTTCAATTAAAATTGCATTGTATTTTGATCAAATTGTTTAAAAAGAAGTTTTAAAATTGTGAACTTTTAAAATTGTCATTTGTTAAAATTGTCGCATGATTGGCAAATATTGAAATTTAACAAAATGTTCATACTGTTTGGACTTTTATGAAATATGCTGTAAATGTACGATGTGCATCTCATGTAGAGCCATTTCACACATACATGTTAAAACTTTTAAAAGAGAACTTAAGTTACAGCACACAGATTACTATGCATGTATTCAAGAATACACATCAATAAATATTTTAATATTAATATAAAGTCTAAATTCTTAACATAAATTTTCCACTAAAAATCTTTTTAAAGAACTATTTTAAATTTTACAGCTCAATCCAATTTCTAATGAAATTGTATTGTAAACAATAAAATATATTTAAACATCGAGTTAACAAAATAGACATACAGTGTATGGAATATGTATTTGTTAAATACTTAATGTTATTGTTTGTTTTTAAGAACAAGCTGTACTTGATGCAAGTGTTTAAATTCTTTTTGATGTGTTTAAACAAACAAAACAAAAAACATCACTTTTTATTTTATATTAAAAAAACTTATTGATACTACTCAGTATTTGAAAATGTATTACAAGTGATATGCTTTTAAAAATTACACACATTATTATCAAGGGTTATGGATACATACACTTTTTTGCTTGTTTGAGAAGAGCTTATTATTTTGTTGCTAATATTTATTTTATAGTTTGTTTTTTTACCGTGTTCAATTTGTTTTTATTTTAATGGTTCTTTTCCGTTTTCGTTAACTATTAAAAAAAAAAGACCTGTTTACTCTGAAAACTTTTGTTGTTTTTTTTTGCATACTACATACGATTCTCAGATGTCTTTTACGACCGTACGCCGAGACTTTTTTGGTTCTACGATTTAACGAGACAGCATTAAAAATATATTGCGGTCATTTTTAATATTAACATAATAATAATATTAAAGTTTAAAAAAAAAAAAAAAAAAAAAAAACAGCGGTTTCTGTTTTTAGTTTTAACTCCTTTCTCCACCTGGCGTTGAATGGACAGAGAATTTCCCTGGAGACCGTCCACAATTATAATACGATTCTCACTGAAAAATTAAAGAGACTGTTGTTGTCTTGCAATTGAGTGGGTGTGTATTGGATGGGTAGGGGTCTAAATATTTTTAACCGCAACTTAATAACACCACCTCGTTTCGCAATGATCGTCAACTTGTTGCTTTGTTTTTTGGCAGTGTCTACACGTCCGGCGCGCCGGACGTCTATCTCCCGCACTATGTGTCCGGCGAACAAGTCACGTGACCGCCGTAACAAAGTGGCGAGAGATATCTTGTCGGTCAGCCTTGTCAAGTGACTGCGAATAATTCAAAACTATTGTTAATTTTAAAATCTATTTCTCTACCAAGTAATGTACTGAGTATCTTGAATGCAAATACTAGAAAAAGAAACTTAAGTGAAAGTGGCTTGTAAACATTTTTGTTTAGTTTGTTATTTTTTGTGTACCAGTAATCCATAAAATAAATTAGGGGCCAGTGTGGCAACCAATAAAAGTTAAAGATTTCATTTTAAATTATTTCAATTGCTACAAAATATTTAAAAACTTCTCATGAAACTACTGTTGCTGAGGAACATGATAATATAAATATATACAAAATATTTTAATTAAAATGGGAAGAAAAAAAACGACCCTATCCCCGGTATAGATCCTCAAACATTCCTATCGTCAAGCAACCACTCTACCACAAGACCAGACAAGATGTACTTAATCGTACTTCGTTTGGAATTATAAAAACTACTAGCCATCCGGCCATGTCCGGCGGTCACGTGACAAGTCGCCGGACGTGTATCTTGTGCACTGTACACGTTGTACATTAAGAAAATATACTTTTAATAACATTTGAAGCAGAGCAACTATGTACGTGGATAAAAAGTGTGAAAATATTTTCTTTAAATGGTATGATTTATGAGCATTAAAGAGAGCACAAAACCGAAAAGTGGTAGATGGTCTTTAAAAGTCATGTAATATCTCTGATTTCATCTTAGTTACCATACCCTTTAAGGTCATTTTATAAGGTAGATTAAGATAATATTATTGTTTATTATAATATAAGAAAGCAATGAACATAAAATTAAAACAATTTTTAACACAATCTGTCATCAAATTTGAAATAAACGGACATCGGTCGGACGATCAAGCATAATTCTTAAACATAAACACTATCTGACTAAATCAGCTTATGAGTGCGAACGTTATCGGACTAACTCAGCTAATGAATGTAATCATTATCTTGCTACCTAAGCTCATCAATGTTTTAAAATCTAACTTCCTGAGCTTATGAATGTAAACACTATTGTTTTATAGAGCTTATTTACATAATTTTCTCTGGTGCGTGCCCTATGATTGACCCCGCATGAGACGCTGTGTTCACAGAGGCGTGTGGCTTAGTCGTTTGATCTGTCGTGTTTATGCCGCCAGCCACTAAAAATAATGAATCTGTTCCAAATAGTATTTTGTAGGATGATTGCGACTTCTCTAGAAACGTCATAAGTCTTTCTGGAAGCCAGGGCTTACGCGACCTATATAAGGGATTGACAGGCACGGACGGAGGACGGATATTCAGATAGATATTATTAACTTTACGAGGCGTTTATTATTCCATGTGTATTTGTGTGCTCATACTTATATGTGTTTATTTCGCATTCATCCTTATTCATTGGCACATTATTCTAACTGTATTAACTGTGTACCGGTACAAGATCTACCATACTGTAAGTTGAAGATTGTCATTATATTTTCTTTTCTTTTGTAATTATCTTAAGAATTAATAAATCTTATTAATTGTAACTGGCAACTGTTTTGGGTGTCGTATCTTTAATATTGTTGACTCTATTGTATTGTCCTTTGTTAGGCACTGTTTACAACGAGCCAATTAAAATTAAAATAGGAGATTAATTTCTCCCAATGCAAGTCAGTGCGTAACACTACGCTTACTACCCCAACTAATGAATTTAAAAAAAACAAAACTAACCGACTAAATCATTTGATGAACGTAAACACAATCTGCTAAATCAGCTCATGAAGGTCAACCCCATCTCACTAATAAAGCTTATGGGGGTTAGCACTATCCTACTACCCATTGAACCTAATCCATATCGACTATTTTAGCTCACTTATCTTTAAGATAATTATAAAGCGTTCTATACGATATGTAAGAAATGCACATAATTCAAATCTACATTTGGAAAGGAAAATCAAATTAAAAATCATCAAGCAGGTATTGTGTATCAATATGTTATACACATTATACACGTCCCTGACTATAGCCATAGTGCTCCAAGTAGTCATTGCATAGGCAGAGAAAATTTCAGCATTTTATATTAAAAAATACTATCACACTCTCACTGAAGAGACCAACTAAATTGCCGTATTATTAAATTATTATACCTATACTACACATTGTTTAAGTAATCTATTATATTCACTATATAATATTTTTAACATAAATATTTAAAATATAATCATGTGTCGTACGATTTAATTTAAGTCATAAATATAAATAAATATGTATGTGTGACCCTGTCTAACACTATGTGTGTTGAAAATGTTGAGTCATTATGAATAAAAACAATGAATAACGCAAATAAGTCTAATAATAATCGTAACTGTAATACACTTTAAAAAAATAGTCATTACATTCATTAGGCTATCTATTATTTTTTAACATTAGGTTAGGGCCTTACTTATTTTTTACAATATAATATAGTATATAGTAATATAGATTAGGTTAGTACTATAATATAATATTTAATCTTTTAATCTTATTTAAATATATCATTATAGTTCTAGTCCTAGACCTTCACAAAAAAACAAAAAAAACCCAAAATATAGTAATTGCAAATACAAAGAAGCATTCTTTGCAATGAGTATGTTACTGTTAGGACTACTACTATGAGTTATTTTAATTTAAATATAGTCTATAAAAATAGTAGTAGTGTTAGTAATCACAATAAAACGCTAGTATTAGTATACAGCTTTTATAAAAAAAACTAATAATAAATAAGGCCTTTTATAATTGATCATGACCAAAAATTAGGATAAACTATGACAGCGTACTAAACGTATGAAGACACCCAGAGACAATTCTTCACCTGTCTAATAATAATAATACACCCAGTAAAAATGGTTTATATGTTGAAACTTAATTGTTTTATTACGTGTTATGTTTTTAAATATGTTTTATTTCCAACAATAAACCTTAACACAATAAAAATATAATTCAATTTCTCAATAATGTTGACTCTATTTGCTTGACTCCGGAACACACAGTCTCTACACACACAGTCTCTACACACACTGTCTCTACACACACTGTCTCTACACACACTGTCTCTACACACACTGTCTCTACACACAGTCTCTACACACACTGTCTCTACACACACTGTCTCAACACACACTGTCTCTACACACACTGTCTCTACACAAACTGTCTCTACACACACTGTCTCTACACACAATGTCTCTACACACACTGTCTCTACACACACAGTCTCTACACACACTGTCTCTACACACAATGTCTCTACACACACTGTCTCTACACACAATGTCTCTACACACACTGTCTCTACACACACAGTCTCTACACACACAGTCTCTACACACACTGTCTCTACACACACAGTCTCTACACACTACTTCTCTACACACACTGTCTCTACACACACAGTCTCTACACACACTGTCTCTACACACACTGTCTCTACACACACTGTCTCTACACACACTGTCTCTACACACAGTCTCTACACACACTGTCTCTACACACACTGTCTCTACACACACTGTCTCTACACACACTGTCTCTACACACACTGTCTCTACACACACTGTCTCTACACACACTGTCTCTACACACACTGTCTCTACACACACAGTCTCTACACACACTGTCTCTACACACACTGTCTCTACACACACAGTCTCTACACACACTGTCTCTACACACACTGTCTCTACACACACTGTCTCTACACACACAGTCTCTACACACACTGTCTCTACACACAATGTCTCTACACACACAGTCTCTACACACAATGTCTCTACACACACTGTCTCTACACACACTGTCTCTACACACACTGTCTCTACACACACAGTCTCTACACACACAGTCTCTACACACACTGTCTCTACACACACAGTCTCTACACACACAGTCTCTACACACACAGTCTCTACACACACTGTCTCTACACACACTGTCTCTACACACACAGTCTCTACACACACTGTCTCTACACACACAGTCTCTACACACACAGTCTCTACACACACAGTCTCTACACACACAGTCTCTACACACACAGTCTCTACACACACTGTCTCTACACACACAGTCTCTACACACACAGTCTCTACACACACAGTCTCTACACACACTGTCTCTACACACACAGTCTCTACACACACAGTCTCTACACACACAGTCTCTACACACACAGTCTCTACACACACAGTCTCTACACACACTGTCTCTACACACACAGTCTCTACACACACAGTCTCTACACACACAGTCTCTACACACACAGTCTCTACACACACAGTCTCTACACACACAGTCTCTACACACACAGTCTCTACACACACAGTCTCTACACACACTGTCTCTACACACACAGTCTCTACACACACTGTCTCTACACACACTGTCTCTACACACACTGTCTCTACACACACTGTCTCTACACACACAGTCTCTACACACACTGTCTCTACACACACTGTCTCTACACACACTGTCTCTACACACACTGTCTCTACACACACAGTCTCTACACACACAGTCTCTACACACACAGTCTCTACACACACAGTCTACAGGTCCTTGGCATGCGCTTTTTGACCTAGATGGATATCCGAACAGAAGAGTCGCTAGTCCTCCATAACATCTCCGGGAACAATGGCAAGTCCAGTAACAATGGTACTCGACTTGTTTTTGAGACCTTCTTGGTATGACATAGTCTGAAGGTCTTGGACGTCGAGGGTTAAGCTTCTTAGGTGTACGTTGAATTGCTTGCTGTTTTGGCGGTTGATGACTCAGGGCTGTCTGATTCGTTGTGTAATAGCTTCCTGTCATTATATCCATTCCTTGTTCTGAATCTTCTTCAGCTCCGTACTTGTGGCGAAATTGATCTAAAATGTCTCTTCCTTATGGGACCATTGGGGCATATCTTTACCTTGAAAAGACGTTGACCCATAACTTGAATGATTTGCAAAATTTCTACAGTAACCTGAGAGAATATAAGGTGTTACAACCTCAGGCTCTTCATCCTCACTCCTATGTGCAGACGGTGGTAAGGTTTAGAGCCGTTGTTGTTCCATATATTCTGAGATAACATGAATCTCCCAGGTTAAATGATTCACACATTGACAAGGACTTCCATTTTTCCCATTACGAGCGGCCATTTCGTAAAAATCAGTTATATTCCACTCCACTGAGAGTGAGTCTTCAATATTTTTCAAAGCTGCAATATTTGCGCCATCCTTTGTTTGTAGAGGACGGCCAGCCCTCTTGACAATATTTCATTTTTTTAGAAACAGTAAAATCTTTAAGTGACTTTTCATCAAGAACTCCTGGTTCTGTTAGTCTGATCTGTTAACTGATTTGTTTGATCATACATACAGGATCCATGTCTGCTTCATTTCCTTCACCATCAACAATGTCATCCGCCCCTGAGGGTAGACAACTAAGAGCATCCGAACTGCAATGTTCAGATGATATAGTCATATTGATTTAAGGTAAAAGTCAACCTTGCTAAACGATTTGCTGCCAGTGCTGTCTGTTTGACCTAGTTTGCTATCCGGACGGTATAATACACTAGTCCACTATAACGTACATAATGCATTTGGATTGGTTACATGTGTAGAAAATTTGAGGGTGATCGGTTATTCTTTTATGAAATTCTGTTAGACCGAGCAGTGTGTGCTCTGTAAATATGCCATTTCTTAATTTTTTTTTGTCACGCCATAAGATAGTGACACCCAGTGCGGTCCGCACCCCCATACACCCCTAGATATGCCACGAATCATCCTAAACCTCATTGGATTAGCTAAATGTATCGATGTTTTCTTTGAAGTCAGTCTGTGCCCTTTATATTTTTATTCAATGAACCATTAAAGATTGTTATAATATCTAAAAAAAATTTTTGAGATTGTGTAATTTTAAATGTGTTAAAATTATCGATACTTGTCAATTATTAAAATTTAAAAAATTAATGAGATTGTTGCGTATTATTTTATGAAATATACTGCAAATGTACAGGGGAATGATGGCACATCTCCGGAAGCAGTCAGACCGGGCCTTCCTGGCATGTCTCTTGCGCTCTGCAATTGAATGTGTTAAATGTAAAACCTATTTAACTACCTCAAGTAAATTTTTGACATTATAACGTAAACTATATGGACTCTCTTAACTTATTCACTCTTAAAAGAGAACTAACCAAAATATCGAAAGACAGCTCTTCTAATTATCATTGATCTTAAAATAGTAATATCAAAGCTATTTCCATCTGACAGATTATCAAAAATCAAAATAACATCGTTATCAAAACCACGTGTGAGCACTGCATATCATAATTTACCAATCATTAACCACATATTTTTTTTTTAAAGGCGATGGTCCATGACAATGGGCGTTAATAAAAAATTTTCCCAAAGAATTCTTGAGCTACAACAGCATGGCTCTAGTTTGTTAAAGCAGTTTTTTCGAGAATATTGCTTAAATATGAACATGTGCTAGATGTTTTTATTTTGTTTAAATAATGTTAACTAACATTGTCTAGCAAGTTAAGAGTACGTTTATGCATGGTGACGCTGCAAAGAACATTCACATGGACCTCTTTAATTTCCTCTCAGCATCGACACAAGTATTGAGGAGGTTTAATTTATAAATTTAGGGAGGCATTGAATTTATAAGCATAACTCTATATATAATTCCTTTATAATGTTGTAAATTTTATTATTAAAAACGCATGCATCTATAGATTTATGTTACAAGAATTAAATTTTAGATCGAGGATATAAAAAACAAATGAATTTTTTTTTATAAACATGCTAAATTTCAACAACTCATCTCATGTATTGTACGTGGTCGTCATCTATTAGTTGTTATGATCATGTACAAAATACAACATGATGATATGAATAAAATTATTTGTTAGCTAACGACAGCGACAGATTTCTAAATACGTATTGCAGTATTCATCACAGAATATTCTGTTATTTTAAGATTAATAAAGTGGGTTATCCATGCAGTGACATAACTAGAGATATGGCTGCCTTGGGGGGGGGGGCTTAACTTTTTCCGCCCCTCAATAGATAGAAAAGTGTTTCTCTCGATGCTCACCGCCCCTTCCGCTCCACCCACCCCTAGACCAATGCTTCTTCGTTTTATTACATATAATGAACTAATTTAACAACTCAACCTTACTATGAAATATTTCATTAATTTCATTTCTTAATGGGATGAATCTTACCATCTCACTCTCCAATTATATGACACACAATAATTTTCATTACAAAACTAATTCAATAACGATAACTCTGGATAAACATGACACTTTTCTTGCTGGAGTTATGTTATCATTTTTAACATTTTAAATAATTGCGATAAAATTATTGACTGAATGTATAATAAAATATCAATCAATGATTAATAATGTCATTCAATTTTATCGTTTCTTGAATGTAATTTAAATCCGTTTTGAGAAGCCAAAAAAAAAATCATCTTCATAAACTGCTTCGGTGAGATCCAATAATTAGTTATCAAATACTGGTTCAATAACCTCTTGTGTGAGAACTCATAATAGAATAAATGACACCCGATGTGACTGGGATAATAATGGTAGGTCCTTTGCGAGAATGTTTACCTCCTATTGCAAAAACTCATCACAGTTCCTAACTTTAAAAAAGAAGGATCTATAGAATTATATTTAATCTTCTAACATCATTAAGTTTTGAGAAGTATTTATCTGCTACATGTTATACATTTACCATACTCCCTTTCACGCCCCTAAACGACATTTTTCCCTCTAAACACGACCTTAAATTACCCAATCTAAATTATCATTAATAATATCACGTTTATCACTAAGGAAGTTTAGTGAGGGACGAATTCTACGCTAGAGAAATACTTTAGATTTACCCTGTTTACTGCCATTTTCTCTAAAAATTGTGAAAACTTAATCTTAAAAGTACAAACAAATTCTAAATATGATATAACTATATTTTATATAAAGAAATTTGATATATTGATACCTTTATAAAAGATTAAGACAAACATTTTCCCGATTTTAAATTATGTGTTATCACAAAATCGTAAAACAAAAATCTTTTAACCCGTTTTCTTTTCATCTTTACAGACTCGAGTGTCTTTAATGTGTAAATGGTTAATCTCATAAAAATACACACCCACTTTACTTTTCGCTAAGTAAAAACCAAAAATATATTTTCATTAAAAAAAAAAAAAATTTTCAAATATGTTTTGGAAAATGATTTTTGGTATTTGGGTTTTGATATTCATGGGTATACTTATATACATTTACCCATGTTTTGTTAATGCTATTGGTTTTCTTAATTGGTAAACATATGTTTTTTTGTAAAAAGAGAATGTAACGTCTATTATTATACAAATGTAATATTTACAAACATATATACAAAAGATAAGTATGGGTAAAACTGGCAGGCAGTTGTTCGATGTGTGTAGCCACCTCAGAGGGAGTAACAAGGGAACTGCTCTCCCCTTCAGTGTATCCTTTGCCCCAGCAACCGGATATATTCATTATTTTTTTTTAAAGCAGATTTGATGACATTTGCGATGAGCTTCACCGTCTTGACATATCCCCCAAGATTTGCCTCCTTTTTCTTGTGTTAGATCACATTTTGATGTTTTAAACCGGTTTCAGAACAAGAGGTCAAAAATATTATTCTGAAGTCTCTACCTACGTCATGTTCTTTGGACCCCATCCCTACCCCCGTCTTGGTTAAGTCGTTAGATCATTTGCTCCCAACGATAACCCACATAGTCAATGAAAGCTTGTCTTCTGGCACTGTTCCCTCTATTTGTAAGTCAGCTGTCATCAAGCCATTGTTTAAGAAGCCTAGTGTGGGTGAAAATCATTAAAAAAAACTATACACCAATATCGAACTTTACATTTTTATCTAAAGTCTTTGAAAAACTATTTCAAAAACAACTTTTTGCAAGCTTAAATTACTATAGATAACAAAATAAAAGAAATATAATTTCAAAAATCATCAACTTACAGAGTATGGTATGTCTTGTACCGGTACACAGTTTATACACTGTTCCAAAAAATAAGGTACAATGATGAAATACGATTCAAATAAGTAAACACAAAATAACACACTCTTGTCTCGTGAAGTCAAAACTTTATCCCCCTCTCAATATTGTTCTCTTTAATTTTATAGTCAGTTCTCCGAATATTCTAGGCTATTACGGATGATACTAGTAACTAGAATATTCCACAATTTACTTTAATTTTCTAAAGCCTTGTAGTCAACAAGAACAGGCGATAGCTAGGTTTGTGATAAACAAGCTCAAAGGAAAAAGCCACGCCCAATACGAACGCAGCGTCTGCTATTGATCTCAGCATGAGGGAAATATGACGTAAACACGCCCTACTTGACAGTCACCGGTGACCTCTTGCTAGCATTAGACAGCGGTGATATCTCCATCCTGGTTCTCTTAGACCTCAGTGTGGCCTTTTACACTGTTAATCATGAATCTATTCACAAAACCCGTCAAAATTACTTTGGAATTTCTGGTTAAGTTTTGGGTTGGTTTAGGTTCTTCCTCTCCGATAGTACGCAGGAGGTCGCTGTCGATGGCTACCTCTACGGCAATGCTGACTTGGTGTACGGAGTGCTGACTTGGTGTACAGAGTGCTACTGGGGTTCGTTTTGGGTTCACGATGTATACCAGACCACTGCTCCTCTTGCTCGGGAGCTATGCCATGGAGAGCCAGTCATCGGGAGGCATGCCATGGAGAGCCAGTCATCGGGAGGCATGCTATGGAGAGCCAGTCATCGGGAGGCATGCCATGGAGAGCCAGTCATCGGGAGGCATGCCATGGAGAGCCAGTCATCGGGAGGCATGCTATGGAGAGCCAGTCATTGGGAGGCATGCCATGGAGAGCAAGTCATCGGGAGGCATGCCATGGAGAGCCAGACATTGGGAGGCATGCTATGGAGAGCCAGTCAGTGGGAGGCATGCAGGAGAGCAAGTCATTGGGAGGCATGCCATGGAGATTCAGTCATCGGGAGGCATGCTATGGAGAGCCAGTCATTGGGAGGCATGCTATGGAGAGCCAGTCATTGGGAGGCATGCTATGGAGAGCCAGTCATTGGGAGGCATGCTATGGAGAGCCAGTCATTGGGAGGCATGCTATGGAGAGTCAGTCATTGGGAGGCATGCTATGGAGAGCCAGTCATTGGGAGGCATGCTATTGAGAGCCAGTCATTGGGAGGCATGCTATGGAGAGCCAGTCATTGGGAGGCATGCTATGGAGAGCCAGTCATTGGGAGGCATGGTATGGAGAGCCAGTCATTGGGAGGCATGCTGTGGAGAGCCAGTCATTGGGATGCATGCTATGGAGAGCCAGTCATTGGGAGGCATGCTGTGGAGAGCCAGTCATTCGCAGATGACACGCAGCTATGCAAACATCCAACTCTTATCGACTCCGCTGTCTGGACTTTGCGGAAGAGCATTGATGATATCAAGTCATTGTTGACACTAAGCAAGGTGAAGCTTAACGAAGACAAAACGGAAGCAATCTTCGTTCCCAATCACAAAGTATCCTCTAAGTCAGCTCTTTCCACCTTATTTTAAGTAGGTAACTCCGACATACAGTTTACAGCCTCTGCTAGGAATGTTGGTTATATTCTGTACAACAACATGTCTCTTGATATTGATATCTCTCACATTTGTCGCTCCGCGGACACCACAATCGGTCAAATCAGCTCCATCTGCCACTACCTCACAGTTAGTGAAACAAAAACCCTAGAATATGCTCTTGTTTTCTCTCGCCTTGACTATATCAACTCTCTTTTCTCAAAAAACACTTCTTAAAAAATTAAATATGTTTCAAAAACTCAGCTGCTAGGATAGTTCTAAAGGCAAAAATGTGATCACGTCACACCACTACTTTATTCACTTAATTGACTCCCTGTACATTCACGGATTGACCACAAAATGTCTGTTCTCTCCAACAAATTTTTCTCGATTTCCTGCCCTTCCTATCTTACCGAACGTCTTTCTGTCTATTCATCCCTTCGACAGCTTTGCTCCTCCGCAAACACGTGTATTCTTTCTGTCCCTAAGACTCGCACAAAAACATTTGGTGAACGATCTTTATCTTTCTGTACCTCAATGGACTTCTCTTCCATTACACATCCGCGATATCCCAACCATCACAGCCTTCAAAACTGCACTCAAAACACATCTTTTAAAACTCTTCTATCCTGACTGATTCCCCCCACCCACCCCCCATCTGACCTAAAAACGATGCTACTGGGTGTCATGTTTGGCTTAACATGTAAATAGTTTTTTTAAATATACATTTGTTTTGTATTATTTAATTAATGTATTTTAATAATATTTTAAGTTCTTGATTTTTTTTGTTTAATTGTATGTACAGCGTGGTGAGTCCACCCGCCCCTCAACCGCCAGATTTAAATAAAACTATTGAAATCTTCCACCGTATTGTAGTCCCTTCAATACTCAAACGAACATATTTTGCGCTTCAAACGGTTTGCTCTTATTTGGATGACTTATAAGTGGATTAGTGAATGCTATTTGGCTATAGAGTTTGGCTGCACTGATTGACTTAAAAGTCATTTTCGTATTAGAAGTATATTTAAAGGCTAAGTTTTTATTAAGTTATAAATTTACTAAAAGTATATTTTCGGATGTACAAAAAGTAACGACGAATTATTTTTAACAAAGCTAAACATTTAAAAAATCAATCAATTATATTTCTTAATTTTACCTTTAGGAAGGGGAAAACACATTATCAACTTTGTAACGCGCGGTTATCAATCAAATAAATCTAAGAGATTTGGCTAAAATAGGTGTTTCAAGCTATGACGTCATTTGCGTGTTTATTTAGAACAATTTATTTTAAATTTTATTAACAACCACTAAAACCGCAATAAAAACAACTGATGTTTGGGTTTTCCCAATAAATGTGATTACATTGTTATTCTTTTAAGATAATTGTTTTCTCCATAACTTTCAAACGCATGTAATGCTTAAGATTGTTCCTTAGTTATTACTTTAAATGTGTTTGGAATACATAAGAATAATAATTAAACTTTTACTAAAAGAAAAGCCAAAATATATTTTGTTTTGCGCATTTAACTTTATTTGTTTCCGTAAGATAAAAGAAAATATCTATGATCGGTTTTAAGAACAATGTCATTATCCCAAACCTTCTTGGATTAGCTAAACATATCCATGTTTTCTTTAAAGTCAGCATATGCCTTTTAAACTGAATTCAATGAACCAGTAAATATTGTTATAATGTCTTCAAAAATGTTATGTTGAGATTGCATTTTAAAATTGTCATTTGTTAAAATTATCGATGATTGGAAAATATGGAAATTTTAAAAATTAATGAGATTGATGTGCATTTTTAATGAAAAATGCCGAAAATGCACGACCTACAAGTAATCTGAAAGTCATTTTACGAGTTAAATTTTATTGAAGAGGTACGAAGGTGCAACAAATATTCAATCATACATGTTTTCAACAACACACATCATCACATTTTTTTTTATATATTTCCCGTTATCTTAAGGTAAATTTCTTAACATTAGTTTTCCTCTAACATGTTATAAATAAGAGATATTTATTTTTAAGAGACTTCAGTGAAAGCATATTGGATACCTTTAAATGTTTTTTTTAAAATAACGACTGAACTAAATAGTTTTTTGGTATGGAATATATATTTGTTGATAATTAACTTTGTTGTTTGTTGTTAAAAAATGTTTTTCTTGATGCAATATTTTGCATGTTGCGTTTTTGATGTGTTTAAATCAAGAAATAAAACAAAATAAAAAAAACAATGTGAGATTAAAAAACCCTCCACAGTGTTATATTATTCAATGTTTTAAAAATTGATTATACTTAAATAGTTTTTTAAAACTTACACACACACACACGATTACCGGCGGTGATCCATGTAAACACCTTTTTTAGTGATTCTCTGTCCATTCCCCGACGGGAGTGGGAAAGGAGGTAAAACTAATTACAGAACACGACCTTTAATGTAACTTTATTATTTTAATCTTACAAATCAACAGAATTTATATTTTTAACACGGTGTCGTGAAATATAAATACTGATAAATCTCGGCGCGAAAATCCTTAAACTTCAATGTGAATCAGATTGATGTTTTCGCGCTGTTATAATAAAAAAAAAGTTCGAACCATGAAGCTTTAGTTTTGATGGAATCGAACCAGTCCGTAATGACCAAGGAGTACATGCCATCCAAACTGTCACCAACATCGTACGACTGTAGACAACGAATTATGTGACATGAGGTCAAATATTTGACACTATTGTTACGTTAACGTTTCACATAAGTTCAGCGGTGTATAAGGTGGCGCTCAAAAGCTATGTGACACTTTATATTGAATGTTGGTAACTTCAGCCAACTGCAAAGGTTTCTTTTTTCGTGTGAAGATGGCAGGAAAACGTTTGGTCTGTCAAAGGTGGCACCCCAACGGGCCACAGTACTGCACGCATTGCATATTAAGAGTTAGCACTTTCGATAATCAATTTAAAAGCAGAGCCGCTTTTTAATGAACCTCAAGATGTCATGTTGACAAAAAACTTTGCTGAGGGCAGATACTCAACCGAAAAGTAGCGTAGAGCATCTTAAAGTCAAGTGATATCTCTAATTTTACAAATTATTATCATTTAATATCCAAAATAAAATAGCATTTTTTTTGTTTGATTTAAACAAGAAAGCAGTAAAATTTGAAATGGAAGGCTTTTATTAAATTATTACCTTTTTTTATATGTCATGAACTTTTTAAATAAACGCATATCAGCCCCACGACAAGGGACACTCTCGTGAACGTAAACACTATCCGAAGACCTCAATTCCTAAATTTAAATATTATCTGACTACCTCGGGTTTGCATATAGACACTATATACCACCCCGATTCATGAATCTAAACACTATTTGACCATCTCAGCTGATGAATGTAAATAGTGTCTGACTACCTCATGATATGCATTAAGACACTTTTTGATAACCTCAGCTCATGAGTGCAAACACTATCTAAATTTAAATAAAATATAGTTTTAAATTGCCAATTAACAAAATAAAAAGTAATGATCCACATTATTTGTAAATAAAAGGGAAAATGAATGCATCAAACAAAAAGTATTATTATCCTAGAAATTTTCAACAAATGTATTTTAAACATGAACAAACGTACTCCATCATAGAAATAGAATCGTATACATGAAATTATTAAGCGTCTTCTTTCTTACTGCGTATATAATGTAAAACCTAAAAATAAGAATTGTATCGTTTTTCGATATCTTATTAATTGCAATAATAATTACAATTACCCAAAATTATGTTATTTGATTGTTTGTAGTAGGCACTTACACCGACGCGTTACGTCATACGTATTTCTAAAACAATAAGATAGATATAAGGCTTTAAGATATTATCATTAAAACGTCTCAGCTAAGGATGCCTATCAAATAACGTGAACATTCACATGTCTTAGAGATCTTAAACTTACGGAGATTTATCAAATAGCATTAACAGTAGCATGTCTTAGAGATCGGAAACTGCGGGAGGTATATAAAATAACATGAGCCGTACAATGTCTTAGAGATCGGAAACTGCGGGAGGTATATAAAATAACATGAGCCGTACAATGTCTTAGAGATCGGAAACTGCGGGAGGTATATCAAATAACATGAGCCGTACAATGTCTTAGAGATTGGAAACTGCGGGCGGTATATCAAATAACATGAGCCGTACAATGTCTTAGAGATCGGAAACTGCGGGAGGTATATAAAATAACATGAGCCGTACAATGTCTTAGAGATCAGAAACTGCGGGAGGTATATAAAATAACATGAGCCGTACAATGTCTTAGAGATCGGAAACTGCGGGAGGTTTATCAAATAACATGAGCCGTACAATGTCTTAGAGATTGGAAACTGCGGGAGGTTTATCAAATAACATGAGCCGTACAATGTCTTAGAGATCGGAAACTGCGGGAGGTATATCAAATAACATGATCCGTACAATGTCTTAGAGATTGGAAACTGCGGGAGGTATATCAAATAACATGAGCCGTACAATGTCTTAGAGATTGGAAACTGCGGGCGGTATATCAAATAACATGAGCCGTACAATGTCTTAGAGATCGGAAACTGCGGGAGGTTTATCAAATAACATGAGCCGTACAATGTCTTAGAGATTGGAAACTGCGGGCGGTATATCAAATAACATGAGCCGTACAATGTCTTAGAGATCGGAAACTGCGGGAGGTATATAAAATAACATGAGCCGTACAATGTCTTAGAGATCGGAAACTGCGGGAGGTATATCAAATAACATGAGCCGTACAATGTCTTAGAGATTGGAAACTGCGGGAGGTATATCAAATAACATGAGCCGTACAATGTCTTAGAGATCGGAAACTGCGGGAGGTTTATCAAATAACATGAGCCGTACAATGTCTTAGAGATTGGAAACTGTGGGAGGTTTATCAAATAACATGAGCCGTACAATGTCTTAGAGATCGGAAACTGCGGGAGGTATATCAAATAACATGAGCCGTACAATGTGTTAGAGATTGGAAACTGCGGGAGGTATATCAAAAAACATGAGCCGTACAATGTCTTAGAGATCGGAAACGAACGTGAATATTTTTAAAAGTAAATCCTAACTCATTATTCAATTTATCCAAATATTAAGAGAAATAAAATAGCTTTGAAAATAATAATATATTAATTTGTAAAAAAAAAAAAGTAAATAATTTTGCCTTGGAAATGACCTTGACCCAACTCTTTGCGTTTGTATTTCTTCAATCAAAATAGTGAAAACGACTGACTTCAATTCACATCTTCTGACAACAAAATTAACATTTCACTGGATGAATTCATCATTTTCAAAGTGTTCTGCTATCGTTGGGAAAGCAAGTTCAATTCTAAGTTTATTAAAAGGGTTTTTCCTTATACTGGTTTTAACGACCTTCTATGTCTTGTCGTATTTTCATTTGTCATGTTTGTCGAGAAAGGCTCTTATCCGAAATATTCTAATCTTAGTGTCCTTTCTTTCGAATCAAGCCTCTACGTACCTTGTTTCAGTATTTCCTTCACTCAGTTTGAATGCAGTCCTTTATTTTATATATTGTAACTCTTTGGCTATATGTTCAAGTACAAGAATTTCTATAAGAAATATACTGAATAAATCGACAGCAGCAAATAAAAAAAACGAATAGATTAAAGTTGCGAAACAAATCCGAAGTATGTAAAGGATCACTAATTTAATAGTATTTTTAAAAATAAGTTTCAACCGAAATGTAATGATCAAAAAATAATTTCAAAAACTTCTCTTCAAACGGCTGAATATTGGTTCTGGAGGCTTATGTCACTGACAATTGGTTTGAGAAAGAAATAAAATTGTATCTAATTGCGTTAATTTAACTGTCGGCTAAAGAGAAAACTATTAAAATAAGAATCTAAATGTTAAATTAACTTCTCGATAAGACAGACTGATGTTAAGTTCGGCTTTTCATAAAAATTTTTGTCAAAACAAAAAAACAACAAGACAGAAATAACAAAAGAACAAACAAATAGTCTTTAAGCTGAGCATAAATGTATTAGATTGAATAAATGCTCAATTGGTTGAGCTGTCAATACTTTGGTTGTAAGTGTCAGAGAAAATGTCAAAGTCTCAACATTGTGTTAGACTGACGCTAATTTAAACTTAGTAGATCGCCCGTTGACAGCGGAAACCTACAGTTGTTGTATGCAAACTGTAAATTATATGTTTCCTGAAATGACAAGACACAATTTGTTCCCCATCAGGTTATTTCTGAATGTAGGTCACATTGCGTTGCTTTCATTTCGAGAACTTATTTTCCTCTCTATTAAATGGCGTTCATAATTTATTAAATTTCAAACCTTTTGAGAGATAAATACATTTGCGTGGATTATTAATTTATCATTTCCTTCGGGGAATTATTTCTAACCGGTGAAAAAGATATGAAATCTTGAACACATAAATAAGGATAAATTAATTAACACATGAGTATATATTGTTATGTTCTCATATTTTAAAGATAAATTGTCTGTGACTATTTCATGCGGCATCTGCCCATTAGAAATTGAATGTTACACTTGAAGTAAAAGAACACGTATATCTTCTTTGTCACAGAATATTCATGACATGAAACAAATCATTTGACGTGTGAAAAAGCAAAGTGTCATTTAAACATTGACAAAGGTCAATGTTGTGTGGCCAGACCTTATTAATACCAGATATTGCAATTAAGTTTTTATAGTTGTAATGTGCTTGCCAACATAAAATTCTAGCCTGCTTATTTTAAAGTTATCAATTCAAGAGACTTCCCCCCCCTCTCCAGTTAGTAGAATCATATGTAAGTTGTATAGGTAAAATCAATCAGAGACTAAAAACAAAAATAACTTATTTTTGCATATCATTATCAATTTAGATTCTTTTAATTTTATTTTCGATCATTAAAGAAACGTCAATTTTGCATTAAATGTTTATAAATTTTAGCATATAGATTGCTTCTTTTCATATAAAATGGTGTTTTAAATTAACAAACACGAAGAAATTTTAAAAAATAAATCAAACTATAGAAGTTCAGGGATAAATGAATGAAAAAATGACATACATAAATTCAACATTACCTATCGAGCTATCGACTAATCAAAAAAATTCGACTGGACTAAATTACATTTACGATGTGCCGTTCGAAGTGTTTTTCTGGGTAAAAGTAATCTTAAATGGATATATTTTTATTTTTATGTCAATGACTGGTGTTATAGGAAACATTTTAGTCATCATTGTTGTGTACCGTCAGGGATTGAAGGATACACCTCAAATATTGATGATGTCATTAGCAGCATCGGACGCCCTCTTTTCAACCGCTACTCTAGTTATCCATATGCCTGATATAATTTTTAATGCTGATTTTTATCTGGCCACAACATTTTTGACTTATATTAACGTGTACGTTCTTGAAATTTATTATTTTACTCTAGTTCTGAGTTTCTGCACATTTCCACTCATCTCATTTGAACGAATGATTGCTGTGTATTTTCCTTTTCACGTGTCTAGGATTTGCACACCTTTCCGCATAAAATGTATACTTTTGTGTTTATACGTTTATTCATTGGCAGCTACTATAGTTACGGTTTTATTTTTTTACCCTCTCTGGTTACAAGACCCGTTCTCTAACAATTCTTATGCTGTAGTTGCGCCAACTGAATTTGTACAAAATTATTTTGAAGAAATGATTTTATATGAAACAGTAATTTTAATGTACCTACTCTCAATCATCCCAGTATCTGTAACAACAATTTGTTGTCTAATGATTATTGTGAAATTGGTACGAAGTTCAAGATCGCGTTTGTCACAAGCCAAGATGCAAACAAAGAGCTCTCGAAACATGCAAGTCATTAGAATGTTGCTGACAGCGTGTATCTTGTCTTGTCTCTCAAGTATTCCCACTGTAGCTATTGACCTATTTTGTCAAGAAGGATATCTACAAGTAGGTGTTATGTCACAGAGCTATACCTTTCTTTTGCAGACATTAAATCAGGTGCTTTTTCAATTAAGCCCGACTTTAAATATTTTCATCTATTTAATCATGAGCTCAAAATTTTCAGCAACATTCAAGAAAATGTTTCAACAAAGCCCAAAGAAATTGTTTTGTTGATCTGTGATAGATTGATTTAGAGACACTCCCACTGTTGTGTCATATTCAAGCTCGTTTAAAAAAATAAGAGGTCTTTTGCTATTGGTATATGATCTCCGTTCCAAAACAAATATATATATATTTAAAATATCCTTCAATTCCTTAATGCCAATTTAAAATTGTCGAATGTTCTTGGAGACATTTATCAAAGTTGTTAACGTTAACATTTTCTTTGTGTTCACTTTATTTTTTTCTATTTATCCTTTCCTTATTGTATTTATTGACCCAACTCATATTTTTAATATGATTTTTAAATCTAATATTTTTCTAGCAATAGAAACTGTAGCAAACAGAACTATTATTTAAAATGTTTTAGATTTTTTTCTCTATTCAAATGATCATGGGAAAAAAATATTCAACATATTTTATCTAAGTTTTTGGTAGTATTGATAGTCTACCTATAAGTATTAATACATTTAAAATTTTATTGTAAATTTAAACTAATTAAGTTACAGAGTATTGTGTTTCTTGTACCGGTACAAAAGCGGAAGAAAATTAGAATGTGCCAAACAATTAGTTTAAATATACAATAAAATTTTAAATGTATTAATACTTATAGGTAGACTGTTTTTTTTAAAATTTGATGATACTCGGAGCCGGGGTTAGCGATTTTGGCGCCCCCCAGCAGATCGCAATTTTTTAAAAACCTACTCGAATTACATTTTCAGTTTGATACTAACTGTAAATATTATACACTTTGGAAATGCAAAAAGTATAATCAGGATTGTTAAGCGCAACGAGTCACTAGTCATGACCGTTATTACTAAAAAGATTTTGAGTTAAAAAAAAAACCCAACTCATTTAGTATCCTAACTTGTTTAATATTCTTGCACATTATTCTGACTATTGGGGCTTTAAAATAAATTATGACTTTTCCAAAATATAGTCGACAGGGTACTTCATTTTTATTTTACATTAAAACTAAAATCGTGACACTTCTCTGAGTAATGCTTGATCTTATATAGTAGTAATCAATTTTGTTTAAACACTGACATGAATATTCAGCAAAATTCGAATTGAAATTACCTGTCACCATGTTTAGTATACAAATATTTAGACACCGATGTAAGGGCTAAGTGTAAACTTTAAGAGAGTTCAATTACGTTGTTTTAAATTTCGGCACACAATGAAGAAGAAAAAAAGTATAAATTCACATCAATTCTAAGGTAGTCCAGTTTTCAATGCTCATTTACTAAAGCTGTAAATTTTCACTTTTCAACTTTGTAATCCTTAAACAAGCGTTTGCTTTGTTGATTAATTCTATCCAAACATTCGGACAAAGATTTAATAGCAGTATCCACTATGACATATCGCATTTCAACAGTGTAACAGATTTCGAGAATCTCCAATAGATTAGGCTCATAATATTTCTTTGTAACTCCCTCTTAACTTTGTTTCAGGTGTAAAAATTGGCAAACATCAACAATTTTTCGCACATTTCTTTGCTAAAACATTTAAGTCCTAAAAAAAAAAATGTCTCTAAATCTATTAAAGAATTTTTGTAATTCTGCATTAAGTCTAATCATCTATAAAATATTGATAATAAAATTCAAATTAAGTGGACAGATATTGATGAAAAAAAGAATTGTTTTGACGTTCAAGACATAGAAAGTGTGCATTCACCTTGCAAAATGTCACTTATTTTAAAATACTGCTAAACTTTCTGTGCCACAATATTACATTTACTCCAGTTTTTCTTTAATTGTTGGAAATTATTTTTTAAATGGCAAGAATATTCGCATTGTCATTGCATTCGATAATCGTTCCATATTGAACATCCAACAGAAACCAATCTTTCGTTGTTTTTTTTTAATAATATTTACATTGGATTAATTTGATACAAAATACTGAAAGATTTAGCAGTGTACTGAAGTTACATTACATAGCTTTCTAAGATTACAAGCAAAGCAAGCTGGACATACTTGATAAATAGGTATACAGATATCTTAAAACTAGTGACCACATTTTATGTATTTCGTGTTATCTTCTCGTATATGTTTAAGGTTGGCAGGGTGTAGACTACTGATAATTACTTATTAAGTACTTTAATAAGTAAAATTTACGTTTACTTTTTCTGTGTTTTATAAGATGGTATTTATAGTGTCTCAATAGTGTTTTAAATTGTTTTTTATTATGGAATGTCTAGTGTCTAGTTTATTACAGGTATAAATGATTTTTTGTTAGCTGTGAAGTCTAGTTTGTATGTTATCACACTTGTTTTTACTCTTCAGTACATTTTGTCCGATCAGTCTTGTCATTGTTATTTATATTTTATTTTATAATACCCCATTCATCTATCTGTTATCTTAAATTACACAGTACTTTTGCAAACGTCGTCTCATTTGTTTCTATATACACACTTTTACATAATTTTTTTACGTTGTATTTTTAGATAATCAACTCTATTATTTTCATTTTCGGAATTATCCTTTTTTTATTTTCATTACTTAAAAAGGTACCTTGCACTGAACATGTACGTAGCAATTGTTTAAATATATGCAACAATGTATTGAATTATAGACATAATACTTATTGTGCCAAAACTTACTATCTAGACCTTTGCAACTTCATACAATCGGCTTCAGACAACGGAGATGCAAGGAGCATGTACGAGGGCATCAAGAGGGCATTTGGTCCACAAACATCAAAAATAGCACCACTCAAGTCCAAGACGGGTCAAATTATCAAGAATCCAAATGATCAACTCCGGCGCTGAGTAGAGCGTTATCCTGAGCTATACTCTACAATGAATGTAGTTACTGAGACCGCTCTCCATAATATTCCTGCCTTGTCAGTAATGAATGAATTGGATGAAGAGCCAACTTTACAGGAGCTCGAAAAAGCCATCGATTACCTTGCGGATGGGAAGGCTCAGGGATCAATGGCATCCTAGGGGAAATCCTCAAAAATTGAAAATCTATCCTACTTCAGCCCTTACATGAGCTCCTCTGTCTGTGTTGGGAAACAGCTCACATTCCCCAGGACATGAGAGTCGCCAACATCGTAACATTGTATAAAAATAAAGGGGACCGAAGTGATTGCAATTAACTGCCGAGGTATTTCTCTCCTTAGCTTAGTTGGAAAGACTTTTGTCCGTGTTGCCCTTAAACGATTGCAGAGTCTTGCGAACCGCATCTACCCATAGTCCCAGTGTGGCTTCAGGAGTGGGCGCTCAACAATAGACACGATATTTTCGCTAGGCCAAATGCAGGAGAAATGTAGTGATCAGCATATTCCTCTTTATATTGCCGTCATAGACCTAACCAAGGCATTTGACTTGGTAAGTCGAAGAGGCCTTTCCAGTATCCTGCAAAGAATAGGTTGTCCCTCACGACTGCTCCCAATAATACAGTCATTTCCCAAAAACATGCACAGCCCAGTTACTTTCAATGGCATTGTCTCTGAGTCATTCCCACTTAGCAGCTGAGTAAAACAGTTTTGTGTACTGGCACCAACGCTCTTTTCCATTTTCTTTTCGATGCTCTTAAATTTACTTTCAGTAAATGTGAGAATGGAGTGTACGTCCATACAAGATCTGATGGAAGACTGTTCAATATCGCCCGCCTTCGTGCAAAGACCAAAGTAAAAAAGGTGCTGATTCGTGAACTGTTGTCGCTGACGATGCCGCCTTAACAACTCACACAGAAGAAGGTCTGCAGGGGATGGTTAATCGTCTATCACACGCTTGTGAAGAGTTTGGACTTTCGATTAGTCTACAGAAAACTCATGTAATGATGCAAGAAGCACCGTCCCCTCTAATCATATCTATTGAGGGTCATAATCTTTTGGTTGTTGATAATTTTATATACCTGGGATCCAATATTTCTAGTTCTCTCTCCGTTGATGAAGAGACAACTACCAGGATTGCAAAAGCAGCAGCAACTATGGCTAAATTGAATAAAAGGTGTGGAATAATCTCAATCTAACTGATAAAACAAAAATAAATGTCTATCAAGCATGTGTGCATAGCACGCTCCTATATGGCAGCGAAGTGTGGACCACATATCCCAGCCAGGAGCGGAAACTCAAAAACTTCCATCAAAGATGTCTGCGTCGCATTTTGCGCATTCGTTGACAGGACAGGGTGCCTAACGTGGAGGTTTTCGAACGTGCACACATGTATAGCATATTCTCCTTTCTAATCAAGAGGCACCTTCGCTGGTTAGGTCATGTACGGAGAATGGAGGAACGACGTATCCCAAAGATACTGCTGTATGGAGAGTTGGCAGAAGGGACAAGACATATTGGACGACCACGCCTGAGATTTATCGACGTTTGCAAACGAAGCATGAGGAAAGCCAATATTGAAACAAACGAACGGGAGTCCATTGCCGAACATCGCTCCAACCGGCGAACAGCAGTGTTTGTAGGAGTAAAAAAGGCAGAAGATACTCGAAACGAGGCCCTTGAATCAAAAAGAGCAATTCGGAATTCAAGAATTTACCGGGATTCAATATTATCCTGCGAGAGATGCGGCCGTGATTGCCATTCTAGGATTGGCCTAGTGAGTCTCTCGTCAAAGTGTAGAACTATATAGCTGCTCTATCGTCTCACGAAGATAGAGGGATGCCATATATATATATACTTATTGATAATATAATTACATTACCACATATACATAGCTTGAATTTATATTTATGTGACTTAAACTTGGATGACAGTTTAATAACATAGCAAAGACAAACTCCTTATATACTATCATAACATGTTAATTAAATTACGTCAATTGAATATTATTACCCAGAAACTAAAATGGCGGAATATCTCTAGAATTATTAGATGGTGCGGAAAAGATGAGCATTAAGGAAAAGAAAAGAGCTGAGGTTTTAAATAAGAGAATAGCAAGCTATATTTATTGGATATTGGGGAAAAGATGAGCATTAAGGAAGAAAAGAGAGCTGAGATTTTAAATCAGAGAATAGCAAGTTGATTAAAATAAACAATTAAAAAAAAAAAAAAAAAAAAAAGACAACGTAACTTATTGAAAAAACAAAAAAAAAAAAAAAAAAAAAAAAAACAAAAAAAAAAAAGAAAAAAAAAAAAAGAAAAGAGCTGAAGTTTTAAAAAAGAGAATAGCAAGCTATATTTATTGGAAATTGGGGAAAAGATGAGCATTAAGGAAGAAAAGAGAGCTGAGATTTTAAATCAGAGAATAGCAAGTTGATTAAAATAAACAATTAAAAAAAAAAAAAAAGAAGGGACAGCGTGACTTATTGAGAGAACTGAACCAAACGAAAAAGAAGAACTAACATTAAAAGAAGAGCAAATAAAACTAGAAAGATCTTTAATAGAATCAGGACATAGTAATTCATTAACAAGTAACAAAGAAAATAACCATACACACAAACCTATTTTTCGAGAATCTAATGAAAATAAAGAAGAAATAATACGTTATATAACACAATTTGATGGCATCTGCAAAGCCTATAACTGCAATAAAGAAACATGGGCATAAGTTTTACTAAGCAGGCTTTCTGGTAAAGGTTTGAGTATCATTAACTCACAAAGTCAGAAACGAAAAAAAAATCACAAAATCATACAAAAGATTATTTTAAAGTTCTGTGGTAAAATTGAAGCTGGATATCGCAGGAGATTTCCATGGATCAGATTAGAAAAAGAGGCAGACCAAAATCACTATCTTCAAACTTTAGAGAAAATCTCCAAAAAAAAGGGGGCTGGAGCTCACAGAAATAGATGGAATAATACAAAAGCTTTGCTGCATATGTTTATAAGAGATATTGTCTTAATTAAGAAATGCCTAGACACAATTATTATCATTTTTCAATGAAGAGAAAAAATTTAAGAATTAGAGAGATTTGGTTGATGCGATCACCACATTTAAATAATAATAATAATAATAATAGTAAAGTTCATTAAAAAAACACGCTTTATCCCCAAAGGCTCGAAGCGCGGTACAAAGTCAACAAAAAACATATCTATAATTTACCACATTTAAAACAAACGCAACACTACAAAAACTAATTACTAGCATACAATCTCAAAGTCTATCTAGCCATTTCAACCATAAGCAACACAGCCATTATGCATTAACTGGAAAATAAGGTTGACAATCATCCCAGAAGGTATTTGCGAAATAGATGTGTCTTTAAATCTGTTTTAAAGGACTCCAGTGTCTGATTGTTTCTGAGATTTAATTGAGCAGTTGGACAACATGAATGACGCACAGGCAGCTTAAATATTACTCCACCAGAAAATAAATTTCAGAGACAGAAAATACCATTACAAATTTTAACAGTAGAAACCAAAGCCTACCTGGAAGATGGTCAAAAAAAGTAATTCTAAAAGACCATATTTCAACTATTCAAGAAATAAAAATTGTTTCTACTGTGGCCATGAAAGGCACAAAAATTCAGAGTGGCAAAATTTTTAGAGAGACCTAAGACTTATCAATTAAAAATTATCAATGAAGAATATGACCTAATAATATACCTGTTTGATACACTACAAATAAGAGAAGACAACCTTACAGAAATAAACACAATAAATATCAAGTGTACAATAACAATAAAACCATTAAAAGAACTTTTGAGAAAGAACCCCATGAAACATCAGCCAGTGCTGTCATACTGAAGGGAAACTTCAATTTTTCACAGCGTATGTCAATGATCAACTGGTACAGTGTTTGATTAGACACATGGTGTACTACTATAGTGTATACAAAATATTTCACAAAGGACAAAAACAAAACAATCAGGCTTGCCAGCAACACTCAAATGACATGTTGTAAAGCTACAATCCAAATGGATATCCCATGATTACAGGAACTGTAATAGTTGTATCCGTGGAAAAAAATCATGTATCAACTTATCATTGGTAATATAAAGGAAGAACCTATCAATTCTCAAAAGCCATTCTTGAATGGATAGAATGGATACAATAAATGCCATAAAAAAACACCATAAGAAAGAAAAACAGAATATACCAGATACACAACAATTATATATAGATATATATATAAGAATGAGCTAGGCTGAACATATTGTCAAATAACCGAAAAGTTTTATATATGTCAGTATTCTTAACAACGATCACAGTTATTTTCTATTATTTTAAGGAAATCCAATACATTTAAATGCGCAAAATATATTACATATCCGTTTTTACTTTAGTAAAAGTTTAAGTATTATTATTATAATTTACAAATGCATTTAATGCATCAGTTTTAAAATTTCCTGTGCTGAACGGCGAATACAACGAATTTGGATGAAACTACTGATTTTGAAAAAAGAAAATCTCAACTGTTCCACAGAGCAGCGTTAGTTTTGACATATTTTATTAGATCTAGTAAGCGACAATTTAAATCTGTTTTTAGAAGTTACTAAGCAGCTGTACAATTTTAATACCACAGTTTTGTTCCATGAATTCTCTTATCCTCTTCCTATGGAGCTTGTTGAGGTTATAAGACTATAATATGTCAAGGGACTATAAATTCAGTCTCCTCTCCTTAATGCTGGGGTTCAAAATCCCCGGCTTTCAAATTTAAATATTGTAACCCTCCTTTTAATATAATACACCAAAGCAATGAAAATAAAATGAAAACAAAGCTTAACACAATTTGTTATCCAATTTGAAATGAAGGAATATCGGTCGGAAAACAAAGAATAATTTCTTAAACGCCACTATCTGACTAAATCAGCTTATGAGTGTAAATACTATGTGACTAAATCAGCTTATGAGTGTAAATACTATGTGACTAAATCAGCTTATGAGTGTAAATACTATGTGACTAAATCAGCTTATGAGTGTAAATACTATGTGACTAAATCAGCTTATGAGTGTAAATACTATTTGACTAAATCAGCTTATGAGTGTAAATACTATGTGACTAAATCGGCTTATGAGTGTAAATACTATGTGACTAAATCAGCTTATGAGTGTAAATACTATTTGACTAAATCAGCTTATGAGTGTAAATACTATTTGACTAAATCAGCTTATGAGTGTAAATACTATTTGACTAAATCAGCTTATGAGTGTAAATACTATTTGACTAAATCAGCTTATGAGTGTAAATACTATTTGACTAAATCAGCTTATGAGTGTAAATACTATGTGACTAAATCAGCTAATGAATGTTAACACTATCTTACTACCTCATCTAATAAATGTAAAAAAGCAACTGACTTAATCAGTTGATGATCGTAAACACAATCTGCTAAGTGAGCTCATGAAGGTCAACACCATCTCACTAATAAAGCTTATGGAGGTTAGCACTATCCTACTACCCATTGAAATAAACATATCGACTCTTTTAGCTCACTCATCTTTAAGATAAATATAAAAGGTTCTATACGATATGTAAGAATTGCACATAATTTAAATTCGCATTTGGAAAGTCAAATTAAACATCATCAAGCAGATGTTATGCTGCAATAAAACATCATGAAAACCGTGCGTAAACATATGTTACAGCATCATTATGTACCCCTGCGTGGTTTGTTTATCGGTTGACCTCGCTATATAGTACATACAATGTCTCTTAAAAGATTGTCTATAGCATAGTTCCATTTCCAATAAATTCGTGTAGCAAAGTTGTAAAAGTCCTCAATTATCACCACACAGCTGCTGTTTAATTTAACGTTAAGTTTTCGTAATGTTCACATTTTTAAAAATATTTTAATATGTTTTACAGTAAATCACCGCCAACAATTTTATTAGGCGTTATCGAGTGGCTCAAAATATCATTACTACACTCAGTCAACCAACGGCTTCCCTTAGCCGTCTAAACCAGATGAGGGTCGCTGATGGGCCTCAAACCCTAGGTAATTAGGTCTGCTTGCCCACTGCATGCGAAGCATGGACTCGTCGGATCCTGCTCGAAGGAGACCAGTTATGTTCAACGCCGAAAAAGTGTGGACCCCACTTCGTGAGGTATAACACAGCTGCTTAGCGCCTCGGACCCTCTACTGGGAAACTCAAGACTTCGTTTGATGAACACAACTCCGCGATACAATTGCTACTTGATCAAAAACGTCGGGCATACGAGGCTCTCCATGATGACCCACTGTAACGAGCAAAGACAGCTGCACTAAAGAACATCCGCAGCAAGATCCAGATGCAAGATTTCTGGTTGAATGCAAAAGCTAACATTTCTTTGCAGACAAGAAAATTGCACACTTTCTACAGTGACCTGAGAGAATTATAGGGTGTTATCACCTCAGGTTCTTCCCCTCCCCTAGGCTCAGAAGGTTCCACGCTAATAACAGACAAGGATATAGAATATTTTGGAAAGATGTTCGGAACACTTTGATAGTGTGCCAAATACGCATCTCGTCATTAATGACGAGGCCTTTTAAAGACTGCCTCGGGTCTTAACGAACAATTTACTGGACGCTGCCCAAAGCTTGGTCGAGATACAGACAGCCATACGCCAAATGTCAAGAGGCAGTGCATATGGCTGCGACACGATTCCTGCCAAAATCTACAAAGTGTTCGGACTAGCGTTGACGGATACGCTATTACGTGTATTTCAGATCTTAGGCAGGCAGAACGTTTACAACAGGTTCTGAAAGATGCCCCAATTATCCAGCTCTCCAAACACAAAGAAACCGCCAGGCCTGCAACAATTACTGTGGAATTTCACTGCTGTCAATCGAAAGCAAGATCTTGACACGAGTCCTTCTAAACCTCCGGAATGCAAATCTTGAGCTATGGATCTTAGTCAAAAGTCAATGCAGTTTCCGAAAGGATGTGCCATTGTTATAATGTTTGCTGCCTGGTAACTCCAAGAAAAAATTATGTAGCAAAATACTGACTTACATTCCATATTTTCGACCCGAAAAAGGCTTTTGACATTGTCACAAGAGGAAACAAGGTCAAATAAAGCGGGTCAAAGACACATTGAACGTGACACTAAAGGCCTTCTGCATTTATCCTATGGGATGGGTGCAGAAAGCCACGACACAGCGACGCGGAGATCAGCTGACAAAAAGGGGGCTCAATCTTATGAAACTAGAAGGATAACCACAGCTAAGACACGCAGGCTGGCCTGAAAATGCAACTTTAGACAACCAACTAAAAGAACTTTCCCTGGCCCGCTATGTCAGAGAAAAGTCCAAGAACGGATCGGACTAGCAAGCCACCTACGAACTCATCCTTTACCTAAACCACGCCCAGAAACATCCCCAAGCGGATGACTAGATGGTCCTAGTTGATCTTGACGGACGGACGAACAAAAACTACAGCAGATCAATACATCTGTTAAACCGCTGATATCTCTAGGCCATTCTCTATCATAGTAAAACTGGATAGGAACATTTCTAAACATCCGTAAATCCATAATGCCCGTGACTTTGAATTTTGGAAGCAAATAATCTATTATTTGAAATGATGCATAACAACTTAAATGATGGTTAGGTCCCCCTAATATCCTGTATACCCACACTCCCACATTTAATATATTAATTTACCTTTGGGCGTTCACACCAAAGGATGGTAGCTCAACTAAAACTAGCATTTAAATGTCACCTATCCCAGGATAGAAAAAACAAATAAACTCACAATTAAATGTTTTTATAAGGGAGATACGTAACGAAAATATAGACCGACCGAATTTCGGCTTTGGTTTCGGCGCCGAAAGTGACCTAGTTTCGGTTTGGGCCGAAACTGAAACGTTAACTTTCGGCTTAATTACGGTTTTGGTAGAAATTGACTTAGACTTTATGCCATCCAGTCGAAACTGACTGAGGTTTTCGGTCATGTACCAGAAGTAAGACGGTCTGTATGTCTCTACGCCGACATACAAATTATTTCATTAACCAGAATTAACCTATTTATAATTTTCAAATATCCATGACGTTTCTGTTTGTTTCAGTCCTTCTAAAAATAAGGGAAAAAACAAGATTTTAAGAATTTTCTTTCCTAAGACAGAGGAATTATCTTTCTTTACAGTTCTCTCAACCACTCTTGGCTTTCAAATTGAGTAAAACAAAAATTGTTACAAAATGTTTCAATTGATTATCAATGAAACAAACACGCTTAGATCTAAATGATTTCAAATCAACATTTTGAGTGAAGCAATTGAACGTCAATTTCCTATTTTCACCCGAAAAAAATTATTGAATGTGAGTAGAGAGTATTAAATCGTACAAACAAGCAATTTGTTCATCAGTTGATAATATTTATTTGAGGGTAAAAATCTCCTGAATTCTGTGAGATTAACAGTAATTTTTTTCCTTGGCTAATTTTTTGTAAAGAGCCGAAAAGAGTTACCTTCAAAGGCCAAGTGATTGAAATCATTCCTAAAACAGCAAGAAACCGTTTATTTTCGATCAAGTTCGTTCTGAATTTGTGAAACAACTGGCTGTTTTTTTCTTTCAATGACAAGGTATTAATACATTCTTTAAAAAATATAAACATCTTTAAATGCATTGCACTTATTAACTGCTCCATTTCCAAAACGAATTTCATCTACTCAATTCAAACAATTTATTTTACATTCTTAAAGAGATAAAAAACAAAAGGAAAAAAAGGGGGGGGGGGCAAAACGAAAATATTACCGAATTGTTTATTTGTTTATTACTAGAAGGTCTACAGTAAAGTACATTGCAAATTAAATAAATCATGAAAATGCAGGGGAGTGGGGCGCCCGGCACCCTAAACAAATGACGTCCCTGAATATAGTCATAGCCAATGTTCCCTTTTTGCTGCGCGGCGACGTGGCCGCGCAACAATTTCACAGACGCCACGCAGCAGTTTTGAGTACCGCGCAGCTAATTTCCACTTAAGTGTGTGTTTGTGACTGTAGACTTTAAAATTTTGCTCACAAAAAAAATTTGATGCTGTAAAAATGTGCACACAACTTTATGATTTTGCACACGAACCAACAAACCTTAGAGGGAACATTGGTCATAGCACTCCAAGTGGACATTGCATAGTCAGAGGAAATTTTAGCTTTTCATTAAAAAATAAATACTGTCACACTCCCACTGAATAGACCAACTAAATAGCAGTATTATTAAATTATTATACGTATACCACATATGGTCTAAATAATCTATTATATTCACTATATAATATTTTTAATATATATATTTTTGACATTATTGTTTTAGTTCAAAGGGTTTCCCTAGCTTGGGTGTGACCAACTTAAAAGGATCTAAAATAGCCCTTTATCACGCAACTTCCATCAAATTAATCCTTCAGACACTTTTCCACCCAAAGTTGCACTAAAAAAATGGTAGCAACAGCGTGATTTTAACATAGAAAATATAATTATTATAATTTACAATTGTAACTTTAGGATACAAATTATGGAAACTTTTCATTAGTCAGACTCTTTATGCCTAAAGCTTGAATAAATTAGAAAATTCCATATTTCATATATTTTATTGAATGATCAAGCAAAATATGTGTGATGTATGATACTAGGTAAATATAAAAGTGTCTTTTTAAAAATTGTGGTTGTTTGATGATACCTTTATAGTTACTATTCTAGTGTCTCTGGTTTTTCATTTTTTATTTTACTTTAGGAGTTTAAATAGTTTACATATTTTTTAATAATTGTAAAGCGTTTAGAGCTGTAAGGTAAGCGCTGTACAAAAATGCCTAAATAATAATAATAATATAATAATAATAATAATGTGTATATTTTTTCAAATATTTTTATAATTAACAAATAGCAAGTATTCCTTTTTTGTTTCTTTAAAAATTATTTAATTCAACAATGACAATCATTCACAGTTGCATAACTTGAAAGAAAAGACAATTACAGGATCTTTATATTTAAAGATGATTAAGATATCCTATTTTGAAATACGCAAAGACTACTTCTAGTTGCAGTGCTTATTTATAACCGTATTCAGCACTGCTTATTTTAAAAAAAATAATAATAACAGTTTTGTTTCTGAGTTCTTGTGCTTGGGTTTATATGCTTTAAATTACTTTTAAAAGGGGACAACCGCTGCCTAAAATATATTCTTTCATAGTTTACAGCAGAATTTAATTTAAGTTAGAGTACCGATATAAAAGTACACATAATTGTACCCAACGGGCTGTCCATTAATTATGTCAAACATTTTTGACGATTTTTACCTTTCCCCCTCCCCCCTTGTCAACAACTTGTCAAACTTCCAGGGACCCTCCTATAAAATTACGTCAACATTAGATTAAACCCCCCCCCCCCCCCCCCAAATAAAAATAAAATGGAAAAATATATATTTTCAATAGACTAGTTTACAACTACAACAAAAAGTGAATAAAAGTAAAATGTTGAGAAAAAAAAGTTTAATTAACATTTTTAATTTATGAACATATTTCCAATTTATAGCTAAAAAGGCTTACTCTGAACAGAAAAGAGATTATAGGTTTTACAAAAATGTATACACATTAAACCTTTAAATTATGAACTTATTTCAAATTAATATAACAATTTAAAGACTATTTGAATATTTACAAAGAATTGTTCTTACTTCAAGCAGAAACGTGATTTAAAGGTTAAGCTATACATGCACTTTTAATTTCTAACATATTTTTTTAACAAACTAATCCATATCTTATATCCTAGCCTCTAGATCTTCCCATGGAGATGTCAAATGTTCCACAATTGTTATTATTGGCATAGGTTCTGGCTAAATAAATTCGTGTGCAACCGAAACACCAGACAAGTCAATATTGTCTTCATCTAGCCATTCTGCACTTAGCATCTCCTCATGAGCAATAATTGCCATGAGCTCTCTCTGTCTTTTGGCAGCTACTCGCATTGGACGAATTCTTTGCTGTTGGGGTGCATGTAGCATTTGACTGGGCCCAGACTTACATTGTTGGTGCTGTTGAACGTGCTTCTTTAACATGGCTTGCCAAGCAACATAAAGGTGACAGATTTTACAGATCCGTTCAAACTATAGCAACTGAATAGATGGACGAATTTTGAATGCTTTTGGCCATCGAGGTAGTATGTTTTCAACTTTCACAGACTGACTGAAGAGAAGAGATGGAAATCCATGTGAGTTTATATCAGATACATCTGGTGCTTTAAGGCCCTCATTAGTTTGGCAGACTGGAATTGGTGGCGGTGATAAATCTATCAGCAATAATATCAAAGTACGAGCCTCTAATCGGTTGGCAACAAGTTAAATCACAACATTTGACAATTCGTAAAAAGTACTGACATGTTCTTACATGGTTTTGGCAACAAACTTGATCTTTGATTATTAAATTTCAAATTTAAGCTCGGACTTTTCAGTCACAATATACTCTGCCACGGTTGGAAAATTGTCTATGCTTACTTGCTTCCATATCTCTGTTTCGCCAGCATATTTAAAGTTTAATTTTTTCAACTCTTCATCAATTGTTCGACCTTGTGTGTAAAGGTGGCTTCCAAAATTAGTACCAACAGTTCTCGACTAAGAGGAGTCATTCGCCTTTCTACTCGATTAAACGCACTTCTACAAACATTGCATCAATGTTATGCTTTACAAAATGATGGATGGCCACATCAATAACTTTTTGATACCTTGGATTTTCATCAGGTCCACCACCATCCACAGACATAATAAGAATCGGTTTGATCAACTTGTTGCTTGGATCCAATGTCAAACTCTTCCAATTCAAGAAGCCTTTCACAGTCCAGTGCATGGCTGTAAGCTGATGATGAGCAATGCTTGCCTGATCTGATGGCTGTGTAAGTTGGGCCTGCATATGTTACAGCTTCGGGTTTACCTAAACCATCTTTTTGGATTTTAATGCCAGCATAAACAGATGGTATGCGATTGTGTCTAGATGCTACTACCCAGTCGTGACAAGGCAAATGTAACGCGGTATTCGACATGCATTAAAAGTGGAGCTTGTTTGTTAGCTGCTGTCAATTCAATGGGGACTCTGGCTTTGTCATCTTGACTGATGAAGCATGCTTCTTTAGGTCCCAACAAAGAACCCACTTCGTCTAGGTGATTCAAAGTAGCTGTGCAAAATCTACCATCAATGTGTTTTGAGTGTAAATCATTTTGTGCTCGAATTAGCTTCACTGGTACAGTTGTTACATGGCGTTTGCCTTCCGATGATAAACTTCGTTTTGGCGAGAGCAGAGTATAAATAGCACTTCTAATTATTTGAAAACCTTGATTCTTTAATTGTTATGTCTAATCATCGAGATTTCTAACACTACGATAAATGTCACTCTGTCTTTTGTCGTGAGCAGCAGACCATACAATGCAATGTCAACAATTGTTTTTAAAAGGAGCGGCTGATCTTCTTCAATTGTTGGTCAAAAAGCTTTCTGTCGGATCTTCAATTTACTGCTGACGTCAGGATTTTCAGCACAAATTTGAGCTAACGTTTCTTTTTTCTGTATTTCTTCTGCTTTTCTTGTTCATATTTCTTTCTTTTCGGTTTCTTTTCTAGCTCATCAACCTTAAATTTTTGTTTCTTTTAGTTCCTTTTCCTGATCTGAACTTAACACACCACTTTCTTTTCGTTTATACAAGCCAATCAAATCACTCTTGATGATGCTTATCTGACTCTGTAATTCATCTTGTACTTTTGCATTGTATTTTACAGATTTTTCCTCACAAGTAGTACTGGATGGACCAGCTTCTATTTCTAAGTTGTCTTGTTGAATGGTTTGTGTTTGATGTTTCACTACTTCTTTTTCAATTTTTACATTTGTGGCTGCTTTTTTTAGGAAGGACATCTCAACTCTTCATAGACTGGTCTGCCCAGAAGCAGCTCATTTATGTTGCATTATTTTTCTGTGCTAAGGCGGCATAACTCTTCAATAACGAATCTTCTTTTGTTGGCAAATCGTCCTCTTTTTTCAATTTATTCCAAATTTCAGTTACCTCTCTTTGACAGTCTTGCGTACGCTTGTTGGGAAATGCCTTTACATATGCTTCATACAACAACTTGTGAAAGTTTGTTTTCTCCATTGTAAATCTAAGAAAAAAAGAAATTATTTAAACATTGTTTTAATTCAATTGTTAGTACATTTGTTATTTTAAAAAAACAAAACAATTAGGGCTAGGCCTATTTAACAATATTTTATAATTCTGAACATTCTAGACAAGTAATGTATTTGTAAGATTACAAATATGTCCTAGATAATGTTAAATATTTATCATAATTTATGTAATGTGCCAGTCCTCTTCGCTTTAACTTTAGACCTAATCTAATTTCACAGTGAAAGCCAATTATTTCTAATAGAGTCTAGTATAACCAATAATGCATTTTATAATTTATATAGACATTTAAATAATATAATGTAGTCCAGCGGTGGCCAGTATTAACTGAGAGCCATTTTTAAAATAAAAAATTGTTGAGAGCTGCATTGAAGCACTATGGGTCACGACCTCACTCGCAATGAAAAATTCCGTTTGTGAATTATTTTTAAAAAATTACTTTTTATTCCAATTTGATGATTTAAACATTTCAATTGTTTTAACCCTAAACGAAAGTTGAAGAAATATATGCGTTACAGTTACACAATTAACAAATATTTAAATATGTAAAATTTATGAATTGAAACACACTGCATATATACTCATAATTATAGTGAACATTAATTGTTATGATTCTGCTGAGAAGCCTTTGAACTAGCAAGTTTCTTTAAATCTGGTTGGTAGCTAGTAGTTGTGGTGCGAAGAAGGTCTGTCAGATGTTGGTTACTAGTTACTGCTCGATGCTTTGATTTTATGAACTTCATTGTGAAGTACAAAGATTCACAGCAATAGGTTGTACCGAAAATAGGGCAACAAGCTTTCTTAAGTTGAGGATAGTTTTCTTCTGGCACGAGCTTCCAGAAATCCATCACAGATTGTGACTTGTGTACCATCGCCAAACCCTGATCTTCGTGTAACTCTAACAGCTCCATTTCAGCAGCTGAAGGTTCCATAGCGATGTTCATGGGAAGCTGGAAACCATCTTTAATTACGTCTAGCATGAATGGCTTTATGATTAAATCAATCCCAAATTATTTTTAAAACTTTGTTTCAGTCAAATTTTTTTTAAAAAACTTTCATTTATTTTTGATATATATTTCACACGAAAATTTTTAATTTCATAAATTGTTCGCCAGCCGCAATGTGAACACAGAAGAGCCGCATGCGGCTCGTAAACCGCGGTTTGGCCACAGTTGATGTAGGCTGTGTACTTGTATAAATCTTTATTTGCACAGCTGACCAACAAACAACAAATTTGAAAAAAATAATAGTGTTTCGAGTAACCATCTCGTGTCTGCATATTTAGTTCGGTGTAAAGTCTTTTTAAAGCACAGCACGGTTTTAAAAAAAGTAGGAATAGAGTTAGTTTAATTGAAACCCTGAAGGTTGGGCGAGTGTGTAACACAGGACTACAAACGCTGCCTAATTTTCCTTTGTTAAGTAATTAAATATATTTAAAAAAGTAACATTGTTGATGTCAACTTTTCTTGACCTCCCCCCTCCCCCTTGTCGACAATTGTAACACATTTTCAGACCACCCCCCCCTCCCCTATTTTGTTGACATAATTAATGGACAGCCCCGATATAATTTTTAAATTATATTACGAAGAGGACTACAAATGGGTGTACTATAAATTGTATGATAATTTGATTTCTAATTTGATTTGTAATCAGGGATTCAGAGCTCTGGAGCAATATCTTCTTTGCCCGGAGAAAAAATCGCTCACTGATTCGAGCTAAGATTTGTAAAAGTTAATGGAAACAAAATAAAAATACTAAAAGAAAATTTGCACTTTTAAAAAATTAACTTATGAAATGTACACCGGACTCTTCTACCAGCTATATTAAATATTGCCCGACGCTTCTACCAGCTTTACTTCCTATTGCCCGACGCTTCTACCAGCTTTACTTCCTATTGCCCGACGCTTCTACCAGCTTTACTTCCTATTGCCCGACGCTTCTACCAGCTTTACTTCCTATTGCCCGACGCTTCTACCAGCTTTACTTCCTATTGCCCGACGCTTCTACCAGCTTTACTTCCTATTGCCCGACGCTTCTACCACCTTTACTTCCTATTGCCCGACGCTTCTACCACCTTTACTTCCTATTGCCCGACGCTTCTACCAGCTTTACTTCCTATTGCCCGACGCTTCTACCAGCTTTACTTCCTATTGCCCGACGCTTCTACCAGCTTTACTTCCTATTGCCCGACGCTTCTACCAGCTTTACTTCCTATTGCCCGACGCTTCTACCAGCTTTACTTCCTATTGCCCGACGCTTCTACCAGCTTTACTTCCTATTGCCCGACGCTTCTACCAGCTTTACTTCCTATTGCCCGACTCTTCTACCAGCTTTACTTCCTATTGCCCGACTCTTCTACCAGCTTTACTTCCTATTGCCCGACTCTTCTACCAGCTTTACTTCCTATTGCCCGACTCTTCTACCTCTAATTAGTTATGTTACTGTGGCATGCATTTCTAATGCCCAGGTTTTTTTTTATATATTTAGATGGGTAAATAAAATAAAAATATTTCTTTAAACACTCAACATTTCTTCAACTCCTTTTTAATTGTACCGGAGCGGAGCTGGAGCTAAAAAAATTAGTTTGAGGAGTTCGTCAAAAAATTCAGCTCCTAAACCATTCTTGGATGTAATTTAACTTTATTACTATTACTAAAATTTAAAAAAAGTTTCTTCTTCTTCTTCTATATCTTAAGGGCCCACGATCAATTTATTGATCATTTTGGCTCCTATGCATGTAGATGGGATTTGCAATGTTTCTGTTACTGGTGGTGATCAGGAAATTATGCACTAGGGGTTTGAAGGCTTGAGGCAATAGACACAAATGTGTCTAGTGTTGTCGCCTCAACTGTTCCTTTTGAAAGATGGTTCCAGTCCCTGATTGTCTTTCAAGATATTTGTTGGGAATAGAAATTCTACATAAGGTACAGGTTTAAATATATGACATATTTAATATATAAAACACCAATTTAAAATAACTTGCAATTACACCATGGCCTACGTACATTTATTGCCTAATTGTTCTATTATATCTTTTTTTCTAAATGAAGCACATTATTCTTATTTTGAGGCTGTTGTAGCTTCGATAGCTTAGCGTAGTCAATGTAAACACCAGCAAGATTGATGAACTTCTTTTTAGTGGTTGTTCACGTGATAGGGAGGTTGCGTCATAATGCAAATTGTGAAGGTCATCAAAATTTTATCAATTGATGATTTGAAATTAACAAGGCTCATTGATACCAAAAAAATCGCATCAAATGTATGAAGGACAATTTGATAGGAATTCGATCGTTTGAACTCACGCTTATTCAAGACAACTGGCAAAGGAAGCAGTAGCTGAACAGCAGTGTTTCTTGAGTTTCATCGTGCTCTTATATTCGTTTTCTAAGTAGCAGGAGTAGTCAGAATTTTCACTGTATCAAATGTGACATACCGCCCACGAGATTCCATCTCCGTTTTTTTTCCCCTCCAGAGTTTGCCCTCTTTTAGATGAGTTACCGTCGAAGGTAAAAGAGTACCACACATTAGGCATGCTTGTTTCTTTCTTTCTTTTTTTTTTTTTTTTTTTTTTTTTTTTTTTTTCTTTTTTTTTTTTTTTTTTTTTTTTTTTTTTTTTTTTTTTTTTTTTTTTTTGCCTACATTTTTTTCTGAGCTTTATCTCCAGTCCACAAGCTTGGGGTTGACTCGGTTTAGGTCGCTTGGTCACAACAGATGAAATATACCTTTCTTTTCGACCCTTTGCCCTTTAATGTATTTATTTTTAACTTTTTTGAAAGTCTCAGAAAGGCAACAATTTTTTTAGTTTAAAGTTTTTTTTTTCGGTGATACATTGCAGTTCAAGTTTGCATCCGCCAATTTTGCATTTTATGCCAAAGCCGATATCTTTTCATTAAAAAGTTCAAATATTAACTATAGATTTAATTAATACAGCTTGAAAGCTAACTCCATATACGTAAACTATTAACCCCCGTAAAGTAAAATAACAATTAAAATATAAAATAGAATGTAAAAATTATCAGCTTTAACATGCACGGCTTTTATAGTGTGCTATAATCGAAATTGTACTAGGAATGTATAATATAACGCCGTAGTTGCTGTCATCAGTATACATAGTTTTGAGTGAGCGCCACAGGGATGGATATGTTTTTCTATGGCATGTGTTTCAGGCAAAATTAGATCCATGTTGATTGTAGTAAATATTGAGTATAAATGAATAAAACTTCTTAAATGCTTAATGATTGTTCAGTTGAATTTTGGGGAGGAAACATGTTTTTACTTCTTACAGGATGCATAACAACTTACCGGATACATAACAACTTAGGGGATACATAACAACTTGCAGGATGCATAACATCTTACAGGATGCATAACAACGTACACGAAAAATAACAACTTAATCGATGCATAACACTTACAGAAACCCTTACAATTCACATGACAAATAACACTTACAGGATATATAACAATTTACAGGATAAATTACAACTTATTAGGTGCATTAATACTTCAGAATGCATAACACTTGCAGAATACATAACACTTGCAGAATACATAACAACTTACAGGATAGTGTTTACGTTTAAGAAATTATGCTTTGTCAACGGACCGATATCCCTTCATTTCAAATTGGATAACAAATATTGTTTTAAAAATTGTTTTAATTTTATTTTCATTGCTGTGTTTTACTATATTATAAATAATATTATCCCACTACACATTATAAACTGATCTTAAAGGGCATGGTAACTAAGATGAAACCAGAGATATTACATGACTTTTAAAGACCATCTACCACTTTTCGGTTTTGTGCTCTCTTTAATGCTCATAAATCATACCATTTAAAGAAAATATTTTCACACTTTTTATCCACGTACATAGTTGCTCTGCTTCAAATGTTATTAAAAGTATATTTCCTTAGTGTACAACGTATATAGTGGCTTCGCTTGTTTTGTTGCCACCCTTGGCCGACCAAGCGCTTTCCATTCCCGCTTTCCAGCACATGTGTCTTCGCATTTTGCTGAACATGCCTCCTATTCAAACAAATAAAAAATGAAAAGTTCCAACTGGTTTTTAGCGCCAACTCATACATAACTGAACGATGTGTAACGTTATCTCATAGTGCTTGCCTCTAGATTGTTTGTGAAACAATAGTACTCTGCTAGATATTGTAGGATACAACATTATCACTTTGTAGTTATTGTGCGATACAATGGTACTCTCTTCTAGATATTTGTTTTAAAATAGTATTCTCTTCTAGATAGTGTGTGATGCAACAGTACTATCTCCTATATATTTTGTAATACAATAGTACTCGATTTTATATACATTTTATACTATTGTATGTTTCCCCCTTAACTAGCTGTGTTTATATAAAAACTTTTCTAATTAGTAATCACAAAATACTTTTAAAAATGGAATGTATTACTTTTTTCTATTCTTTAACACACAATGAATCGAAAACATGCGGATGCACAAAATGGCGCATATTGTCTCAATATATATCTACAGAGAGAGAGAGAGAGAGAGAGAGAGAGAGAGAGAGAGAGAGAGAGAGAGAGAGAGAGAGAGAGAGAGAGAGAGAGAGAGGTAACCCGGTCACCAATTGCACCGGTAAACGACAAAACCCCTATTTCCAAGCAATGGACATTAAACGCCTGCTCCATTGAGTTATGGATGAAACTCTACAAACGCCTGCTCCATTGAGTTATGGATGAAACTCTACAAACGCCTGCTCCATTGAGTTATGGATGAAACTCTACAAACGCCTGCTCCATTGAGTTATGGATGAAATTCTACAAACGCCTGCTCCATTGAGTTATGGATGAAATTCTACAAACGCCTGCTCCATTGAGTTATGGATGAAACTCTACAAACGCCTGCTCCATTGAGTTATGGATGAAACTCTACAAACGCCTGCTCCATTGAGTTATGGATGAAACTCTACAAACGCCTGCTCCATTGAGTTATGGATGAAACTCTACAAACGCCAGCTCTAAATTATTTTATACAGCCCCCCCCCCCCACAACCCCTCTATCACATTCCTGATAGTCATCTTGTGTGGTGATGTGCACCTAAACCCCGGCCCCCGACATACCGCCTCCACAGACCCCTGTGGACTGTGGCAAGAGCCAGTCAATTGGAACAGCAAAGGCGTAGCGTGCGACACATGTGGAATCTGGTTCAACCTGCTATGTGCCGAAAATCGGTCCGCGGACTACGGCGAAACGAGTCAACCCTCTTGTGCATGGTCTTGTCCACGCCGCAACAGTATCAACATCGACAGCTTCACATTCCACAGCTATCAACTGAACTGCTCAAACTCCTTCTCTCCCCTCTCATCACCCAAACCAAACGCTGAATCTAAAGTAAAGCCTTTCCAATTCTCACCGCATATAACAAGTACCCTAAAATCCCATCAGCCCAGCCAAACGCCCTACTCAACCTAAAGGCATCCCAAGATTACAAACGACACCCCCAACCTCTCCCTCTATCCCTGACCAATCCCCAAATTGTAAACCCCCGCTTACTAAATATCAACTGCCAAAGCATAGAATCAAAGAGACAAGAGCTCACAGTCATCAATCCAATGCACCAAGCCCGCCATAACATGTGAAACAGAGTCATGGCTCAGAGGCAGAAAACCTCGGAAAGAACCAGCCCTGGATTACATAAAGTCCTCAGAAGTCTTCCCGGTGGATTACAATGTGTATAATCTTCATTACTGCGCAACAAAAGTTGATGGCGTCTTCATCTTGATTTTACAGATACTTCACATCAGTGGAACAACCGCACCTGGTCACAGCCTGCGAAATAGTATGGGCAATGGTCACAGCCTGCGAAATAGTATGGGCAATGGTCACAGCCTGCGAAATAGTATGGGCAATGGTCACAGCCTGCGAAATAGTATGGGCAATGGTCACAGCCTGCGAAATAGTATGGGCAATGGTCACAGCCTGCGAAATAGTATGGGCAATGGTCACAGCCTGCGAAATAGTATGGGCAATGGTCACAGCCTGCGAAATAGTATGGGCAATGGTCACAGCCTGCGAAATAGTATGGGCAATGGTCACAGCCTGCGAAATAGTATGGGCAATGGTCACAGCCTGCGAAATAGTATGGGCAACGGTAAAATTAAAAAAAGAAAGAAAGACCTCTACATCTGTGCCTTTTATATGCCCAAAAGAACCCAGTGTGACCTTGACGAACTCCAAACATCCATCAACATTCTTACAGCCAACGGCATGCACCCACGTGACACCATCATTGGCGGTGACTTCAAAGGCACCGATATATATTGTACCCCGCATACTGTCCACCCCGTCGGTGAAGACAACACCATTCAGTAATCACTGGTCGACTTGACCTCATCCTCAGTACTCACCAAAGTGCAGAGGACACCGACACGTCAAATCAGCGTCCTAGGCCTTATCTTCACGTAAAACCTCCACCCTTGTTGAGCAATCCACGTGTGTCCCAGGCATATCTGACCATGACGCAGTAGTGGCCGACTTCTACTCCAAAGCTGAACGAAAGCGCCGGAAACCATGGAAATCTTACAAGTTGGGTAAGGCAAAATGGGACAAGATCAAACTATGGCGAATATTTCAAATATCTATGTTATTCTAGCCATCGAGTTCATTGTGAGAAAACAAAGCAACTAGTTTAGGATCATTACGAAATGTGGTGGTTTTATTTTATTTTTAAAAAATATTTATATCCCCCCATCCATTCAATGCACATCCGTTCAATTCCAAGTCAACACAAGTCTCTTCACTTTCTCAGTGAGTATCGTAATATGGCGAAAGGGAGGTGGAGAAAGGGAGTTAAAACTAAAAACAGAAACCTCTATTGTTTTTTTTTTTTTTTATAAATCATTATTATTATGATTGTGTTAATTTTAAAAAAATTACCGGGATATATATTTTAACACAGTCTCGTAAAATCGTAGAACTTAAAGGTCTCGGCGTACGGTCGTAATAGACATCTCAGAATCGTATCTTGTAGGCAAAAAAGAAAATCATCAGAGTAAACAGATCTTTTTGAGTTGGTAACGAAGACTTTAAAGTTTAAAGAACCAAAAAAAAAAAAATATTAACAAAATAAAGTCGGTAAAACATTTAAACTCTGAAAAAAAAAGTATTTGCAAAAAAATAATAAGTTCTTCTCAAACAAACAAAAAAGTGTATATATCCATCACCCTCGATAAGTATGTGTAATTTGCAAAAGCATATTAATTGTAATCCATTTTTAAATATTGAATATTATAAAAACTTTTTTTTTTAAAACACAAACTGTTTATTTTTTATTTAAACATAAAAAACCAACATTAAAATAATTGGCTCAAATACAACGTTTTCCTAATAACAAACAAAAAAATTAATTATTTAACAAATTATTATTCTCTGCACTGTACATCTATTTAATTAATTCGTATTTTAAAATATATTTGAATTTCCACAATATGCTTTCAGTAGAAATTTGATTTAACAGTAAAATTTAAAATAGTCAATAAAAAAGGTTGTTTTAGTATAAAATTAATGTTACGAATTTAGACTTTATATTAATAAAAAAAATATCTAATAATGCGTATTGTTGAATACATAGGACCTATATAGTAAACTATTTGTTGTAACTTTAGTTCTCTTTCTAAAGTTTTATCGGGCATATGTGAAATGACTATACATGACATGCAGTTCATACATTTACATCATAATTCATAACAGTACAAAAAAATATGAATAATTTTGTTACATTTTAATATTTTCGAGTCATTCGACAATTTCAACAAGTGACCATTTTAAAATGTTAGAATGTTAACATTTTTTTAAAACAATTTGTTAAAAAAGCAATGGGATTTTAATTGCATTATAATATATATATATTATCATAAGCTTGAATAAAATTTCTTTACTAATTTTATCCAAATATTTTTTCCAAAAAAAAATATGCAACTTCAAAAAATATCACGACTTCTTTATTCATTTTTTTCTTTTTTTTTTTAGTTTGTTGTTAGATAAATATAACTTTTTTTTTTAAAATGTATAAAAACTTGAATTGGGTTAAGAAATACAATAAACAAAATATAAATAGAAAAATATAATGTGAACACAAAGAAGAAAAAAAACCTTAATTGCTATGATAACTTCAATCAATGTCTTTACGAACATACAGTAATGTTAACATGTTATTCATGAATTTAGAGTTTTAAAAACTGTCCTTTTTGGAACGGAGAGCAAATACAAATAGCTAAAGAGCTCATATCTCTTGATGAACTTGATTATGACAGAACAGTGGGAGTTACTCTAAATAAATCTATCGCAGGTCAACAACACGATTTATTTTTTGTAATGTTGAAACATTTTCTTGAATGTTGCTGAAAATTTTGAGCTCATGATTAAATAAATGAAAAAGTTTGAAGTCGGGCTTACTTGATAAAGAATCTGATTTACTGTCTGCAACACAATGTAAAAGTTTTCTGACATATTCCTTACTTGTTCACGTCCTGCTTGATTAAATAGGTCAATAGCTACAGTGGGAATACTTGAGAGACAAGACATCATACACACTGTCAGTAACATTTTTACAACTTGCATGTTTCGAGAGTTCTTGGTTTTGATTTTGGCTTGTGACAAACGTGACCTTGAATTTCGTACCAATTTCACAATAATCATTAAACAACAGATTGTTGTTAGAAATACTGGAATAATTGAGAGTAGGTACATTAAAGTTATTGTTTCATATACAATTATTACTTCAAAATTGGTTTGAAAAAAATTTGTTCGAGCAATTACAGCATAAGAATCGTTACTTGATGGGTCTTGTAACCAGACAGGGAAAAAAAATGAAACTGAAATTATAGTGGTTGCCAATGAATAAACGTATAAACACATAAGTATACATTTTATGCGGATAGGTGTGCAAATTCTAGACACCTGAAAAGGAAAATACACAGCAATCAAGCGTTCAAATGAGATGAGTGGAAATGTACAAAAACTCAGAACGATAGTAAAATAATAAATCTCTACAACGTACACGTTAATATAAGTCAAAAATGTTGTAGCCAGATAAGAATCAACAATGAAAATTATATCAGGAAAATGCATTACTAGAGTAGCTGTTGAAAAGAGGGCGTCCGATGCTGCTAATGACATCATCAATATTTGTGGTGTATCCTTCAACCCTTGACAGTACACAACAATGATGACTAAAATGTTACCTATTACACCAGTCATTGACATAAAAAAAACTAAATAACCATTTAAAATTATCTTAATCCATAGAAACACTTCAAACGGCACATCGTAAATGTAATTTAGTTCAATCGTCCTATTAGTGGATGATTCGATAGAAAATGTTGAATTTATGTATGACATTCTTTCATTTAGTTATAAGGGGACTGCAAATGGGGTTATTACTTCACTTATTAACCAGAGTTATCGTTCATACCGGGAATTGCATGAGCCAGTATCTGGAAATAAATTAGAACTTGTAGAGCAGTGGTTCTCAACATTTTTGGAGGTACTAAACCCCACCAGTTCCATATGTGCATTCACCGAACTCTTCTTAATAGGAAAAATAAAATATGATTTGTTTTCTGATTTTTTTTTTGGACCGCCTCCGAACACCTAAGACTGACTCACCGAACCCCTGGGGTTCGATTGAATCAAAGTTAAGAACAACTGTTGTAGAACCTGAAATTCTAGAGTTCAATTTAATTTTGTGTGTGTGTTCAATTAAATCATCATTTTCTTTTTATGAGAAACATTCTGTTACTGATATTAATAGAACATGTTTAATTTAAATTTTACTTTTTTTTAATGAACGAACATAAAAAGAAATTATTTTAAATTTATGAAGCCATTTAAAAAATATGATATATTTGTTATAGCCTCTTGTTCTTTTTTATACATACAACTAAAATATGATTCTATTGACTAGAGACCTGCTATAGTATTAAGTGGTCAAGCATATTTTAACGATACAATTCTAACTGCAATATTTTATATCATTATTATATGCCCAGATCACAATGACCTATATCAATACTATAACGAAACTTCGCTTTTTCACACGTCAACTGATTTGTTTTATGCAATGAGTATTCTATGAGAGATTTAATAGACGTGTTCGTTTACACTTTGGGTGACATTAAATTCCTACTGGCCAATTTCCACGTAAAAGATTTTCACTTATACGCTTTCTCTTAAGTGATGAGAACATGACAAAAAATACGTTATGTGTTATTTGCTTATCCTCATTTATGTGTTCAGGGCATCTTCTTTCCCCCCCCCCCCCACTTGTTAGAAGGGATTCCCCGAGGAAATGATCAATCAATAAGCCACGCACATTTTACAAAAAATACGTTATGTGTTTTTTGCTTATCCTCATTTATGTGTTCAGGGCATCTTCTTTCCCCCCCCCCCCACTTGTTAGAAGGGATTCCCCGAGGAAATGATCAATCAATAAGCCACGCACATTTTTTTTCCTCGTTAAATATGTTAGAAATTTAACGATTTATGAATGCCACGTCATAGAAAGTCAAATAAATACCCCGAAACAAAGAGACGCCATGTGACCTTAATTCAGAAAATAACTTTATGGGGAACAAATTGTATAAGCATGTAATTTACAACTTGAATACAAGAACTGTAGATTTTACGCTGTCAACGGAGGTTTAAATTAACGTCAATCTAACAGAATGTTGAGACTTTGACATTTTTCTCTGACCTTTACAACCAAGCCTTGACAGCTGTACAAATTGCTCGTTTATTCAATCTAATACATGTATTCTCACCTTTCAGATCATTTCTATTTTTCTCAGAGAAAAAAATATTTCTGGAAAGCTGAAATTAACATGAATTTGTCTGATCGAGATGTTTTATTTAAGATTTAGATTCTTATTTTAATATTTTCCCCCTTTATCCGACAGTTAAATTGAAGGCAAATCGATACAATTTTGTATCTTCCTCAAACCGATTGGCATGGACATAAACGTCCAGATCCAGTATTGAGCTACTTGAATGCATGTCTTTGAGATTATTTATCGATCATTAAGTTCAGTTGAAACTTATATTAAAAATAATATTAAATTATTGATTCTGTACAGACATCGGTTATGTTTGGCAACTTTAACATAATTTTTCTTTCAAATAGTATATGCATCTGTCGATTTACCATAGTATATTTCTTCATGAAAATCTTGTACTTGAAAAGTTAGCCACGCATTTATAATATAATAAATGAAGGACTGCATTCAAGCTGACTGAAGGTAGCATTTGAAAAAGGTGTGTGGATGCTTGAAGCGAAAGACAAGACACTTCGGAATAAGACCATTCCTCGGGACAACAGGACGGATTAAAATAAGACATAAACTAGAAAGCCGTTAAAAATATTATGAGGAAAAACACTTTAATAAGTGTTTAATAAACTTAGAATTGAACTTGTTTTACTATCATAACACGTTGAATACATGACTTCATCCAGTGAAATCTTAATTTTGTTGGCTGGCATCCGCCCGTCACAAAGTGACGATGGAGTGGGCTTCAGGGGACGAAATTGACATGGTCTGGGATTATTCTTCAGAGGATTATAAGCTGGTACCCAACAGCAAATCGCTTCTCTCCACGTCGCTGGATAACCCAAGGGAACATCATTGGATGATACAGCTTGGCACCAGTTGTCGGAATGTTTCATTGTATCAATGTTATCCGCCTTTCGGGACTCCATCTCCGGGTTTTGATTTCAGAGTTTCCTTCTCTTAGATGAGTTGCCTTCCAAGGTTAACGAGTCCCATCTACTTGCTTGACTGGGCTCTTGCTGGAATTGATCTCCAGACCACCAACTTGAGATTTGCTCACTTTAGACGACTTAGCCACCCAGCATCTAATTTTGTTGGCAGATGATGCTAATTGATTGAAGAAATACAAACGCAAAATCATGTCCAAGTAAAATCTGTTTCCTTTTTTTCTGGCAACTTAATAGATTATTATTTTAAAAGTTAGTATATTTCACCATTAAATATTTTGATAAATTGAATGATTAGTTAAGATTTACTTTTCAAAATCTTCTCTTACGTTTCCGAGCTCTAAGACATTCTACTGCTCATTTTTTTCTTATTGATATACCCCCCCCCCCCCCCCCTTTATCTTTTTATTTTACATTTTCAAATTTGCTGTAGAAATACATATGACGCAACACGTCAGTGTAAGTGCCTACTTTACACAATCAAAGAACATATAATGTTAAATTATTAATTAAATTTAAAAGGTATCGAAACAATAAAAATCTTATTTCTATGTTTGATTTTATGCACAGAATAAAAAAGAACAGACTTGTTAATTTTACATATAAAATATTTTTTTTCTATGAAAGAGTACGTGTGTTAATATCTAAAAAAACATTTATTGAAAATTTCTAAAATTCTCATTTTTTTATGTTTGATGTATCATTTTCCAGTTATTTTACAAATAATGCGAATCGTTACCCTGTATTTCATTAATGACAATTTAAAACTATACTTCATTTAAATTTAGGTAGTGTTTGCTTTCATGAGCTGAGGTTGATTTAATCAAATAGTTTTAGTTTCATAAGCTGAAGTAGTTAGACAGTGTTGACATTCATCAGCTGAAGTAGTTAGACAGGGTTGAAATTCATCAGCTGAGGTAGTTAGACAGTGTTGACATTCATGAGCTGAAGTAATTAGACATTGTTGACATTCATCAGCTGAGGTAGTTAGACAGTGTTGACATTCATCAGCTGAAGTAGTTAGACAGTGTTGACATTCATGAGCTGAAGTAGTTAGACAGTGTTGACATTCATGAGCTGAAGTAGTTAGACAGTGTTGACATTCATCAGCTGAAGTAGTTAGACAGTGTTGACATTCATCAGCTGAAGTAGTTAGACAGTGTTGACATTCATCAGCTGAAGTAGTTAGACAGTGTTGACATTCATCAGCTGAAGTAGTTAGACAGTGTTGACATTCATCAGCTGAAGTAGTTAGACAGTGTTGACATTCATCAGCTGAAGTAGTTAGACATTGTTGACATTCATCAGCTGAAGTAGTTAGACAGTGTTGACATTCATCAGCTGAAGTAGTTAGACAGTGTTGACATTCATCAGCTGAAGTAGTTAGACAGTGTTGACATTCATCAGTTGAAGTAGTTAGACAGTGTTGACATTCATCAGCTGAAGTAGTTAGACAGTGTTGACATTTATCAGCTGAGGTAGTTAGACAGTGTTGACATTTATCAGCTGAAGCAGTTAGACAGTGTTGACATTCATCAGCTGAAGTAGTTAGACAGTGTTGACATTCATCAGCTGAGGTAGACTCAAATGGTGGCTATATGCATATCCCGAGGTAGTCAAATATTATATATTGCCAATATTCAACATAACAAGTCATGAAAATATGATCACACCGTTACACAACACTGAACGTATTTGCAACGTTAACGTAGCAATAGACAATATTACACTCTTCTCAACATTGTGTATACACTATCACTGTCTTTATAAACTAGAATAAATGACCCGATGTTATCGGGATAATAATGGTAGGTCCATTGCTATAATTTCTAACTGTTATTGCAGACACTCGTCCCGATTCATATATTTAAAAATGTAATGATATTTATCTTTCTACCCTCATTAAGTTTTGAGAAGTGTTTATCTGCTAAATATGATACGCGTACCCTACACACTGTTACGCTCCTAAACTACTTTTCCCCATCTAAACCTAACCTTAAATTGCCCAGTCTAAATTATAACTAATTATATCACTTTTGTCACTAAAGAAGTTAATTGAGGGACAATAACTACGATAGAGAAATACTTAAGATTAACCCGTTTTAGTGCCCTTGAATTACAACTTTTTTCTCTCAAAATTTGTTAGAAACCTAATCTTAAATTTACAACAAAAACTCTATATATGATATGCTGGAAAAAATTTACACTCATTTTTGACTTTTAAAAAAAAAAATTACATTATCAGAAAATCGTAAAACAAATAATTCTTCTATCTAAGAAGAATCTCGCAACTGTTTTTCACGCCTATATCAGATTTGACTGTCGTTTAAAAATTAAATTGTTAATCTCATATAAATACACACCTTTTTACTTTTTTGAAAATAACAAAAATTTATTTTCATATTTAAAAAAAGTAAAATATTAACCCATCTTCCTTTGTCAAAATTTAATTTTCAAGTGTGTAACATGATTGGGTTCTGAAATTCATGTATATACGTGTATAAATGTACCCAAGATTTGTTAAAGCCATTGATTTTCTTAATAGGTAAACATATGTTTATTTGTAAAATGAGTTAACTCTGTTGTCATCCACATAAGAATTTACATATCTTATTTCCTACCTCCAACATGTATTTACCCAAGAAAATTAATCAAATTAATTCCTTTATTTTGAGACGTATCTTGTGCTGCCTTGTGCAAAATGAACATACCAATATTTGTAAAAAGAGAATGGAACATCTTTTTTTTTTCACAAATGTACTACCATAGAATTTAAATATATTGTTATCCACGTGAAAATGTACACATCCAACTTTCTACCTCCGATATCAATCTACCCAAGAAGGTTAATTATTTATCAAGTTCATTCCTTTATTTTCAGGCTATCTGGTGCTACCAGGGATAAAGTGACCAACCCCTCCACCACCCAGATTTAAATAAATTTAGAAAATCTTCCACCGGATTGTATTGTTCGTTCTCATTTGTATGAAGTATAAGTGGATTAGTGAATGCTACGGAGTTGCGCTGCATTGATTGACTTAAACCGTATTTTCTTATTTGAATTATATTTAAAGATTAGTTAAAGTATAAGTTAGATAAGTATATTTTGGAATAAAAAAAAGGCAAAACTTTTTAAATGTAAAAATATACAAAGCTACTATGTGTGTGTGTGTTTTATTAAAAATTTAAAAATCAATCAATTGTATTTATTAATTTTACTTTTAAGAAGAAAAAATACGTTATCAGTTTTGTCATGCGCGGTTATTACATTTAAATAAACCTAAGAGTTTTGGTGAAATAGGCTATTCAAGCTATGACGTCATTTGCGTGATTATTTAGAACAAATTAATCTTAATTTTATTTTACAATATTAACAACGGACTAAAAGACGAACTAAAACCGACTGATGTTTGGGTTTTCCAGATAAATGTGATTACGGTGTAATTCTTTGATCATTTTTTTTTCATAACTTTTAAACACATATAAAATGTTTAACAGTTGTTCCTTATTTCATACTTATAATAATAATAATAATAAAACTTTTACTTAAATAAAAGCGGATTTAAAATATTTTGGGGGCATTTACATTTATTCGATTTCGATAAAATAATAGAAAATAGCTATAATTGTTTTCAAGGAATCCGAACGTATTTAAATCGTATCACCCATTTTATGTCACTCTAGCTCAGCGATTCTCAACCTGTGGGTCGCGGGACCCTCTTCCAGGGGTCGCCAAAATCCACCTGAAAACATATATCCTTACAGCTATGAAGTAGCAACGAAAATAATTGTGTGGCTGGGGGTCGCCACGACACGAGAAACTGTATTAAAGGGTCGCGGCACTAGGAGGGTTGAGAACCACTGCTCTAGCTCATTATATACTAGCAAGAACCCGGCATGCATTGCAATGCAACTCAAAGAAAAAAGAGTTGTGTTTTAATTAGGTTTTTAAAGTAAATTTTAAATAGAAGATTTTTTTTTTCCGTCTGGTGCATACACCAATAAATTAGAAGTTTTTTCCGACGCGTGAGCAGGTGACATAGAGGTGTCAACGGGAGCAGGTCACATAGAGGTGTCCACGGGAGCAGGTCACATAGAGGTGTCCACGGGAGCAGGTCACATAGAGGTGTCAACGGGAGAAGCATGGATTTTCAAAATTTGGTCTACAAACTTGTAGCGATTTATCCACCCATTATATATAATTAAAAAGGCCTCCCGGCCCTAAATGCCAAATTGTAAAATGGTTGTAATTATTCAGAAATCTATTTATTATGTCACACAAATTGAAATGTTGCTTGTATTTTATTCGATTCCATCCACCATGCAATAGCTCTGTTTGAAATATATGTGTATAGCTCCTATAAGAAAAAAATAATTTGCGGGCTTGCGCACAGCGATTTAACACAATTATATAGTAATCAGATGAATGGCATAAGAAAGCATACGGCAATTATATTTAGTTCATGACTGTATGACAGAAAAAAAAAAGAATTTAGGGCTTTGGGCCCAAAACGGAATATTGTAAAATGTGTGTAAAAATTCACAACAACTCAAACAAGTTATAACGCAATCTGATGAATAGTATATGAGCACATACGGGACAGATATACATACAGTAATTTTTAAATATGTATAAATTTACTTTTCGCTAGCATTTTTCACGAGAAAGAGAATGAACTATGTTTTTTGATAGCGGTGGTGAACCGCACGTTTGAAGTGATCAGGGCAGTCAGTACATCTTGAGTCGGATGGAAGAGAGGACGTGTTTTAACTTACTGGCATGTGAATTATTTCTATCATGCTGTGGGATATGATATATGTTTGTGATAATTGCATTCTGGAGTTTGTTACCTGGATAGTTATGCAAGGCATATTATTAATATTGTTGTAGTAAGTGAAGTAATAAAGTGCTGTACAATTTATCCATGGAAGTTGACATGGAATTCGTTGTGTGACAGGCCAGTCGAGTTGAGGAGTGAAAGTATTAATTATTACATTACACAAATGAAGCTGGCATCCTAGACCATCAATTGAAGTAAATAGTTAACCATGCTACAGCCACAGTAATTAGCATGTGTTACAATATGAAAATTTAGTTCAATTTTGTGCATGTTTATATACCCGAACCTCAAAAAATTTTTAAAATCAACCATTATTTACACTTGGTTACCACGACCCTTAAACAATAAGATTCTAATATTATAAATTAAAAGAGCGAACTAATTAGTTCGAATATATTAGGACGTACATTTTTCCACCCCGAATGAGAAAGTTGATCGTGTGCACTGTGTGCAAACACAGTGTCGGACCGACCGGATGTCTTTGGGTTGAGACGGCCACCGGCGGATACCTGTTCGAGCAGACTCGGGTAGGGGCCGTCCTGACAAAGGGACATCCCCGACGTGCCGCTCCGCGGCCCGACAACGGGTCGGGGAGGGGTGTTTTGGGGAGGGCATAAAGAGCGCAAGCTCGACGGCCCGCTGAGGCCATTTCTTAATGTAATATTTTAGTAACCTCACCCTACAGGAAAGAAGTACACATTTAATTGAGGTAGATAACTCTAAATATTTAGCTTAAATTTGTCAACATGTGCGAATGGTGTTTATTTAAAAAAAAATCTTATTACAACATTTGAATTAATTTATCTATGTGATTTATCTGATAACTATAATTTGATTCAAGTAATAAATATATTTCTAGTTTTTGCTTGTTTCTTTTAAAAGTTAGTTAAAATAAAAAAAGTCTATTCGACCATTAAAACGAAAGTTTGGGGAATTAATTGCCACAAATTGTGTGGCAATAAATATGTTAGATCAGTTGCTGACACAGTTCAAAAAAGACGAAAAACCTGTTATCGAAGCTATTAAACCTTGCTCATCTGCCCCCCAAAAAACCACAATTATCTTCAAGAGCAAAATATTTTTGTACAGAACATGAGTGGCAATAATGGATCTATCCTTAGGGATTTACGTCAATTGCTTATATTTTTATCAAATAATATGAGGTGTGATCATTGCAGTCAGTACAATGTGTCATGTGAACTCAATGAAATTTTCGAATTGGGTTTGTACATGATATCAGAATCTAGAGTTTAATTTGCACGGAATGGGAGACTACACTAAAAACTAACGGAGAAGGAGAGGCTAGTGGACACAAGGAGATGATCTTGAGTATGGTAGCATTTGCTCGAGCACTGGGAAGGGGTTGTACAGCGCTACAGACATTCTTATTGTATTTGATTAGTCCGCATCTCAGTACCAAAAATAATTAGAAAAGTTTTTTTGAAAAATTCATTCTTCCAGCACACAAGTGGCCAAAAAAAGTATGGAGGCAACTGCAGTTGAATTTGGACAGAGACATGAAGGAGTAAAACAAACAATTACACAACTGGACAGTTCTGGGCATGTAGGAGTAGTTGATTGCGCAGCTTAGAGGCCATGCAAGTCACCACGGTGTTGTCACTGCCATTTCTATTAAAACTGGTAAATGTGTTGAAACTAAGAGTATGTCAAATATATGGAAATGAAGTCAGCACTGTCACGGTCAGATCGCGTGAGTTTTGCTGTGTCAGCCTATATGATGTTAATTTGACCAATCGTGGGTGAGTTTCTTTTCCCAGTGTGCCTCACGAGTTTTTATTTATCTCGGTCAGGTATGACCACCGATGTGCTGTGTCGGGAGGAACCACGTGAGGATAGGAGTGTGTAAAACGGGGAGATGAGTTTTTCCAGAGAGTCTGACAGTGGCGAACGCGATGGATTGGATGTGAGGGAGTTTGTTGAGGGAGATTTGTCTATGGATGGCAGAGGATTCTGTAAATATATTTTTTGTGCAGCATTTTTCAGGACACAAATTTTGTATTCTGAAAACCAGGGGATGTTTACTATGCATTTTTCCACTGTCAGGAAGATGGAGGAAAATAAATCATATGAACCCTGAAGCCTTGCATCGTTTGTTTTAATAAATACTTGGACTATTCAGCACAGCAGCTCTGTAGGGGCTAGACAACAGGGGCTCTAGACCCTTGAAAATTGTTCTGTGGCTAGTACGCAGGGGACCGACCCCTAGACAACGTACGTCTCGTAACAAGCACCGAGAAGAGAGAAGGGGCGAAGAGGTGTTTGAATTGTGGAAATTGACTCATAATTGTCAAATCAACCCTATGGGTAATGCTGGAGCTATGGAGGCTGTTGGTGCAGTAATACTATTTTCACCCTCTGAAAACCTTAGAAAGCTAAGATACACACAGTACGTTTGAGATGGAGACTCTTCATTCAAGAAGGTTTATGAGGCAAATCCATATGGAGAGAGAAATAGTTAAACTAGAGTGTGTTGGACACGTGCATGTCAACACGTTGTATCTGTTGTGTTGCCAATCATATACTCATCGCAATGAGTGTCTACTCATCCAGCCAAGTCTCCCACTTGATCCCAGAACAGCAGAACCAAACGTAATAGTCTCCAATTCAACAAACACTCCACGGTTCGTTGCAATACATGAATTTATTTAAGAACACTTCCCTCAACCAGGGCTGTGACACAACTATGGATTACTTATTCAATCTGTTCAGCCAAACACACAGTAACACCAGTCCAACAGTCAAAATACCACATCCGCCATCAATCCTCCATCACAACATCGACCAAAAACTAACGCGTCATATCCCCTTACACAATTACGTCACAACAAACTCACACCCACGATACAGCTACACATAAAATCTCTAACTAAACATCTTTTCCCTATCAAATATGAAAACAATGATCTACACATAACAACAGTGATTCTCATACCCTTGACAGTGCATAGGCGGTACGGTACAATCGACAAGTTGAGAACTGATATAGGTACAACAGTCAATATGTGAAATCCTCTATTTAAAAAGATTAGAAAGAAATATACCTCATCAAGATACCAAAGAAAGAGGATCTCAGCAACTAGGCAATCCACAAAGGAATTACACTGCTGTCAGTGCCAGGAAAGATCTTTACCAGAATTGTTGTTAATAGAATAGAAGACTGTCGAGTATGAGCGTTCATTAGTAATTGTTGCGACTCAATATTATGTTCATTAGTTGTTGAACGCTTTTCCCGCGCTTGACTATTATAGTTAGTGAACGCTCTTCCCGGCATTGTCTCTATGACGTATTTTTATGCTGAGTCGTGACGTATTGTCTATGCAATATTGTGACGTATGTTTTAGTCGTACGGCAGTCTTGAGTGGAACCTTGGAGTGATAGGATGTTTATTATATTTACTTAGATATTAAAGTTATAGTTATTATCAAAAGGAGTTGAGTTTGTTAATTGATAGTAGGAATAGTACCACGCTTCAACGTATGAAAGAACTGACGAATGTAATCAATCCAAGAAGAGTGTAGGAGTTGACAAAGACCACGTCGACACGGAGCTATGAGATCAATTGCCTGGCCTCCAACTGTCACAATCACAATCTTGTTATGAATTATAACATGGGCGTAGTGGTTTAAACGATAGTTACTAATACTTTATTACACACGGTCACAATAACAATAGTTAATACTTGAGAGAGGTCTACATCTCACGCCGAACGTACTAAATCCGAAAATGCTGAGAATGAATCAAATGTATTTTAATACTAGCTGCTCGTTATACTTATTTATTTACTTGATACAGAATTATCCCACTATAAATCTTCTTACCTAAATATCGTGAATCAACTGACTGATTAGGCCACCAACCGTTCTTGCTTCTTTAACTACATTCTCTCATCTGATTGGCCAGTTTTCTCTAGTTCCTCATATTCTGTACGTTACAAATAATAATTCCCATACTACTTATCTCCAATATATTCATATATGTGACACAAACAAAACATTTCAAGCACATACCAAATTTCAATTCTACACATTATTGAGGAACAGTCCATCGAATGGAACTCTACCAGCCTACCACCCCCCCCCCCCAAACTGTTTAAATTTTATTGAATACAAAAAGCCAGAACCGACCAGCCTTGTGGTAAATTCTGCGGAATTATGAGGTACCAGGAAAAATAGTCATGATCATCCAGATTCTTTTGTAGAAATAGCATGAAAGGTGGTACACTAAGGTAAACTCACAGATGCCTTTGAAGTGGAAATAGTAGTTGGATCAGAATATATTTTGTCCCCCTTCCAAAGTGTCATTGCCGTTGACTACAATGAAAAACGTCTACTGGCAAAAAGAGGAACGGGATACATGTATGCATCGTGAACAACTAAACGACTAACTTAGACTTTGCATAGGACACTGCTCTCAACTCCACACCTCCAAACAAATGCAGGAAAAGATAAAATATTTAACCACCAGATCAGCACAGCTGGGACTCAATATAAATAGAAACAAGACAATGACCGTGAAGATAGACTCACCAAAACAAAAGGATATCTCTCTGCCATGAATATGCACCGGAAGAACCCGATACCTTCACATACTTGGGCAGCACATGTGACAAAATGGTGGATCCGAAGCTGATGTCGAGGCTGGATTTGGAAAGGCAACGTCAGCATGTTTATTATTAAAGAAAATATGGTCAAAGAAGCTGACTCGCAAACCAAAGTTAAAATGTTTAACACAAATGTCCAAATAATCCTAATCTAATGAGCTGAAACTTGGAGAAAAGCCCCGAACAACCCTCAGAAAGTGCAGACCTTCATAAACACCTGCCATAGAATCAACCTGAATATTAAATGTTGAAACACCATCACCAGCAAAGACTTACTGGAGAGGCTACAGAAATTAAACATGCATCTCATTCATTTGTTATGAAAAAACAGGTTTCAAATGCAGGTAAATCCCATCGTGTCAGACTGTGGCCTAGTATGCCTTGAACTTACCTTCTTTCACGGTCCCCGAAAATGCATTTAACTAAAATAAAATTAATTTAAAAAACACGCAAACAAAAACTTAGTTTAATACGGCTGTACAGCATAGCTCCAAACCCCAAAAATATTTCTTTTAAGAAAACATTACAATGTGAAAATCATTTTTTATATGGCTATAGTGACGAAAATGTAGAAAAAAAAATATTGACCTCATTTAAAACTCGGTATAAGTAAAAAAAAAAAAAAAGTAATTTGGACAAAATTTAGGGATCTTTGATCTGAAGTTTTAAAAAACCTATTTTTAGATAGTCTATCAAAAAAAGTAGAAAAAAAAATATTGACCTCATTTAAAACTCGGTATAAGTAAAAAAAAAAAAAAAAAGTAATTTGGACAAAATTTAGGGATCTTTGATCTGAAGTTTTAAAAAACCTATTTTTAGATAGTCTATCATAAGTACGAAGTGTTTTATTCATATTCTTTTCAAATTGACGAGAATATTCATATATAACACAAAAATAATTAGTCTAGCGTTTTAGAAATATAAAAATTTGTATTCAAGCTAACCAAATGTCCTTTTTCACAAGCATATAGTTGTGCACATAACATTAACAAATGTGTCCTTTTTTTACGGTGTATATAAAATAAGACATAAACATAAGGTGTGTTTTTTTTTATTTTTACCGCTATACATTGAAATAATATTTACAATAATCAAAAGTATGATCTTTAATTTTGAGTAGTAGGCCATACACCACAAGAAGATCATGTTTAAGATTAATGTTCAGGAATTCATTCAAGCTAAAAAAGTATTGAAAGAAAAAATATATCAGGGGAAAAAACAATACAAGCAAAAATCGAAAAATTATTCACTACTAACAATTCAAAGGCTTTTCGGGCAGGACTCAAGCAAATAGCAGGCTATACTCCTAAGCAAGGATGCTTAAGTGTCTAGGACGTAAGGAATTTTGTTAACGGCTTAAATGACTTTTACTGTCGTTTTGACAGCCTGGACTTTGGAAGAGTGCACAATGAGATGATGAATTCATTTCAAGATGGCAGTAGTACACAGGAAGGTAGTTTATTGTTTACCGAACAGAGAGTGATGTCATTAATTAAACAAGTGGACGCAGCCAAGGCCTCGGGACCAGACAAATTAAGTTGTTGGCTCATTAAACTATAGTCAGAGTAGCTCTCCTAATTTTTTGGTTGCATATTTAATAAATCTTATGTAACTCACACAATAACAGCAATATGGAAACGTCAGAAATCATACTAATTCCAAAGAAAATTAAGGTAACGTGCAACAACGACTTACGACCTGTTGCACTTACCTCTATTGTCATGAAATGTTTTGAGAAAATAATTCTGAAAGAAATTTTGAATGAAGTACAGCAAAAACTTGACCCCTACCAATTTGTTTACAAACCTGCAAAAAGTACGGAGGATGCAATCTTACTATTGTTGGAGAGACTTTACCATGAACAAGACAGTCCTAAAACATATGCACGAGTGCTTTTCTTAGACTTCTCATCAGCATTGAACACCATCCAACCATACCTTATGATAAAGAAACTTTCCTCGTTGGTTGTTAATTTAAATATTCAGGCTTGGATACTGAACTTTTTAAAAAATCGACCACAATATGTCAAAGTAAAAAACCAAGTATCTCTGACCAGAGAAATAAGCACCGGGGCATCACAAGGCTGCATTCTCTCTCCTGTACTGTATAACATATATACACATGATATTCAAAGCTCAAGCGACAACTTCCAATCTTAAAATTTGCTGTTGATACCACAATTGTTGGCTTAATATCTGAAGGAGAAGGCCTATACTGTAACTTAGTAACAAGCTTTATCAATTGGTGTGATGAAAATTTTCTCCAGTTGAATGTCTCAAAAACAAAAGAAATGGTTGTTGATTTCAGGACGGGGAAACACCTGATTACAGATCTCAACATAAAAATCAAAATGTGGAGAAATTGGAGGCGTACAAGTACTTAGGTGTCACCATTAATAATAAGCTAACATGGCATGACCATGGCCAAATCCTGTATAAGAAATTCAACCAAAGACTGTTCTACCTAAAAAAAAATGTACAATTTCGGCGTAAACAAGCAAGTCGTTAACTTATTCTACAGTGCAACTATTGGAAGGCTGCTTAGTTTCAGTATTACGTGCTGGTGTCGGAATTCAACGTCTGATATTAAACACCGCATAAACCGACTAATCAAAAAAGCTAGGAACATAACTCAAATTAAACATCCTTCACTTGAAGAACTATTTGAAGAAAGATGTTTTTGCAAAACTAAACACATTTTGGATGATACATCCCACCCTCTTCATACTAGATACTTAGGATCGGGCGTTCGGGTCGAATTCTTTCCATCAGGGCAAGGACTGACCGATACAAAAACTTTTTTATTCCCCAATCTGTACGAACTTACCGGCGTGCTTCATCTGAATGAGAACTAATAAGTCCCCAATTTTGCTAAGAGAACTCACTGAATGGCTGTTTGAAATAATTTATTATAAATGTCTTGTGTTCAATTTTTTTTTTTTTTTTTTTTTTTTTTGTTTTTAAAATTTTTATGGAAATAAAAAAAAAAAAAAA
>CAXITT010000885.1:164939-222772 GCA_964033795.1 Lymnaea stagnalis
GGCTCATACCAGCAAGAAGCCAGTATAGGAGCTGCTCATTCCTGCCCAAGACAATCAGGGACTGGAACAATCTTTCAAAAGGAACGGTTGAGGCGACAACACTAGACACATTTGTGTCTATTGCCTCAAGCCTTCAAACCCCCAGTGCATGATTCCCTCACAAAGTGGCACTGGAAATCTGTGAAATTTCCTCATCAACACCAGGAACAGAAACATTGCAAATCCCATCTACATGCATAAGAGCCAAAATGATCAATAAATTGATCGTGGGCCCTTCAGATATAGAAGAAGAAGAAGAAATGTAGTTAAAAATTTATTAAAAAAAACATATATTAAGTCAAATAAATCGACTTGAAAATTTGTTGTGTCTCAACTCTTTGTGTTCTTATTTGGTAAATGAAACAAGTGAAAACGATTGGTTGCATTTCAAATCTTTCGCAAACAAAATGTACATTTCACTAGAATCAATTATGTTTTCGAAGAGTTCTGATGTTGTTGTTGTTGTTTTTCGGAAAGCAAGTTAATATCTAAGTGTATTACAGAGTCATTACTGTAACCGTGTTTCTAGCTTCCACAGTACAATAGTTTTAAGAACAGATATGCTACTTTGAATCTTTTACTGAACAGCAGAATAGAATTTCAAAAACAAGGAACAATTTAAGATTGCGAAACGTGCCCGATGTCTGCACAGAAATACTAATATTATTTTCAAAATAAGTTTTAACCATAACGTAATCTTCAATAAATAATTTCTAAAACTTTCCTTCTAACGTCTGAAAATTGGATGTGGACGCTTAAGTCATTGGCAATCGGTTTGAGAAAATAAATATTTAAAATTGTATCAAATTGTGTTAATTTAACTGTCAGCTAAAGGGGAAAACATTAAAATTAGATCCAAAATGTTACGAGTGAAACATTTGGATAAGACAAATTCATCTTATTTTCAGCCCTTTAGAAACATTATTCCTTTTTAAAAAACAAAAAAAATAGTCTTTAAGGTGAGAATAAGAGTAGTAGATTGAAGAAAACATGAGCACTTGGTTCAGCTGTCAATACTTTGTTGTAAGGGAAAGAGAAAATGTCAATGTCGTAAGACACTGTTAGATTGACGCCAATTTAAACTTAGTGGATATCGCGTTGGGAGCTGAAACCTACAGTTCTTGTGTGCAAGTTGTAAATTATGTGTTTCCTGAAATGCCAAGACGCAAAACTGTTTCATAACAAGTTATTTCTGAATTAATGTCACATAGTTTAGTTTTTATATTCGTGAATTTATTTTCCTTTCTATTAAGTGGCGTTCATACGACATTTAAACATTGAATGTTTGAGCAGGAAAGAAACTTGCGTAGCTTATGAGCTATCATATCCCCAGAGAATTATTTCCAAAAGGTTAAAAAAATCAAGTCCAGATTACATAATTAAGTAGAAGCAATAAACAACTGAATATATATTGTGTTGTAGTCGTCTCTTAAACAGAGAGTGTCTATGTAAATCATATATGTGTAATTTGTCCAGTAGAAATTTATTTTGCTCTTGATGTAAAAAATTACTTAACTCACATGTATCTTATAACGCAAAACAAATCATTTTACTTGTCAAAAAGCAAAGTTTCGTTATAGTTTTGATAAATATCATTGTTGTCCGGACACATCATATTATACAATATATTGCAGTTTAAATTTAATAGCAGAAATATACTTGTCCACATACAACTCTAGCCGGATTTTTTCTACAGTGGGCCATTTGAAAAATATTTTCAGCTTTATTTCTGGCCAATGGAATCAAATTTAAGGTGGTTATTTAAATACCAACAAGAGAGCGTCCTCTTTAAACTAAACTCTTAATTTTTTTCTGATTATTAAAAGACAAAAACTTTGCAACCAACTTCCTTCTAATATTAGTTTACGGATTGTTTCTTGTTAAAAGAAAATAAAGTTTTCTTTTTAGAAAAATAAAAATCGAAGTTCACTAGTTCAGGTATAACTGAATGAAAAAATGTCATACGTAAATTCAACATTTGCAATCGAATCATCGACTACACAAAATAAGACGATTGGACTAAATTACATTTACGATGTGCCGTTCGAAGTGCTAATCTGGGTGAGGGTTATCATTAATGGTTATTTACATATTATTATGTCATTGATTGGAGTTATAGGAAACATTTTAGTCATCACTGTTGTGTACCGTCAAGGGTTGAAGGATACACCACAAATATTGATGATGTCATTAGCAGCATCGGACGCCCTCTTTTCAACAGTTACTCTAGTAATGCATGTTCCTGATATTATTTTTAGTATTGATTATTATCTGGCTACAACAATTTTGACCTATATTAATGTGTACATTGTGGAAATGTATTATTTTACTATCGTTCTGAGTTTCTGCACATTTCCACTCATCTCATTTGAACGAATGATTGCTGTGTATTTTCCTTTTCAGGTATCTAGAATTTGCACACCTTTCCGGATTAAATGTATACTTGTATGTTTGTATGTGTATTCATTGGCAGCTACTATAATTTCAGTTTCATATTTTTACCCTCTCTGGTTAGAAATACCGTTCAGTAACAGAACTTATGCTGTAGTTGCTCAAACTGATTTTTTACAAAATAATTTGGATGTATTAAATTTAAGTCAAACAATAATTTTAATGTACCTACTCTCAATAGTTTCAGTATCTTTAACAACGATTTGTTGTTTACTGATTATTGTTAAATTGGTACGAAATTCAAGGTCACGTTTGTCAAAAGCCAAGATCCAAACCAAGAACTCTCGAAACATGCAAGTTGTTAAAATGTTACTGACAGCGTGTATGATGTCTTGTGTCTCAAGTATTCCCACTGTAGCTATTGACCTATTTACTGAAAGTGAATATATGCAGGAAGGTTACATGTCACATAACTTTTTCGTAGTGTTGCAGACAATTAATCATATACTTTTTCAATTAAGCCCAACTTTAAATTTTTTCATTTATTTAATCATGAGCTCAAAATTTTCAGCAACATTCAAGAAAATCTTTCAACAAAACTCCAACAAATTGTGTTGTTGAAACTTAATAGATTAATTTAGAGACACTCCAATTGATGGGCCATAATCAACTTCATCGAGAAATAAGAGCTCTTTAGCTATTGGAATTAATATGTTTTTCGTTCCAAAAATATATATATTTTTTTAAAACTTGACTTAAAAAAATAAAATTTTACATTGCTGCACGTCATTGGAGACATTTATCAAAGTTTTCAAAGTTTTTAACGTAACATTATCTTTTTTTTCATAATATGCTTTTATATTTATATTTCCTTCATTGTATTGTTCAACCATATTTCAATACCATATTTTTAATTAAAAAAATTAATATTTGTCTAGCTATAAAATGTGTAGCCAACTAAATCTTTTATTGTTTAGATTGCAGATTTTTATTATAATAATAATTACAATTTATCCAAGATTATAATAGTCTATGCAGCCTATATTATTAATTCATTCAATTATTAGTATATACCTTCTGAAAAAGTATAATCATAATTATTAAGAGCAACGGGCCCCTCGATTTAAACTTACATTGAACCTGAAGATATGTAATCGTTTGATTAAAGTCATCTAGACCAGAAAATTTGAGGAAATTATTAAATAAAAAAAATATTTAAAAATGCTAAAACCAGAAATGTGTATATTTTTTTATAAATAGCCAACGAATATTTCAAGTGATCTCCCTTATACAGTGTTAAAACTTCTTGTAGGTTGATGATTAGACATGCTTTTATTAAACATCAGCCACAGAGATCATTCATAATAACAGCTTGTTAAACATAATTGAATATACGCTGGTGGTCTAAAGTGAAATATAATAAAATTATTATTTTGTGTTTTCGGAAATACCCTTTAAGCACCTCCCTTGTCCACATCCGTGTGCATGCACCACACCCACCCCACCCAATCTTTCTGCTGGCTGCCTTTCATCCTTCATGAACAACCATGATTGACTAAATAAGTTTTGAATTTATAAAAACTCAATCTGTGTTTATAACTTGTGATCCCATCCCACTCACTTGGAAGTTTTTTGACTATATGTGTTTTGTGGAAAAAGAGGGGGGGGGGGGAAGAAATAATGACTTCTCAATATTGTAGTCGGCAGCTAACACTATTTTTACTAGACGACATAATAAAAGATGTGATCCTTTACTGAATCATGCATGCACTTAAATATGTTGTAATCAATTTTAGTTTAAAGAATCTTCTTTCTCCAATTGCTACACTGACATTAATATTCAGCAAATTTCGAAGTGAAATTACCTGGTACCAAGTTAGGTAAAAAAAAAAAACAGGCAATAATTTGAGTGCTAAGTGTAAAATTTAAGAGTTAGTTAGGATATTCTGAATGTCTGCATATTATGAAGACAATAACGTATTAATTAACATCAATAACAACAGCATTCAGACTCTCCAATAGATTAGACTCATAATCAAACTCCATTTTTATGGGATCCACTCATAACTTTGTTGTACTGGTAAAACTAGGTCAACATCAAATTTCTTCTGCATTTTGTTTATTGAGATATTTAATTTCTTAAAACATTTTAAAGATATTTTTTTGTCATTCTCCAATAAATCTAAACTTCTTTAAAATAATAGTTAACTAAAAAATCAAATAACAGGTAACAGAAACAGGTGAAAATAAGAATTAAATAATATATACTGTAATAACGTCACAATCTTAACTTTTTGTGACAAAGTCCTATACCTGCGTGTTGCTATAGCCCCCCCCCCCCAAAACCGTGAAATAAGTNAAACCGTGAAAAAAATTTTAAACCGTTGGGGGGGGGGGGGATTGGGGAGCGGGGAAACAAAATAGTGTTAATATGATCCAATCATTATTTATGGTCGGAGACAAAAATGTTTTTAACTTATTCTATAGTGCAACATTTGGAAACCTACTAAACTTCCGTATTACCTGCTGGTTAGGGAATTCCTCGTCTAACGCCAGACACCAGTTTAATACACTAATCAATATAGCGAGTTTATCACACAACCAAAACATCCTTCTCTTCAAGAACTATTTGAAGGATAATGCTGTTGTAAAACGATAATAAATTTGGATGATGCATCGTACTCACTTCATCACCGATAGCTAGGATCCCATGCCACTCACTTCTTCACAGATAGCTAGAATCCCATCCTACCTCACTTTATCACAGATAGCTAGGATCCCATCCCACTCACTTTATCACAGATAGCCAGGATCCCATCCCACTCACTTCATCACAGATAGCTAGGATCACATCCCATTCACTTTATCACAGATAGCTAGGATCCCATCCCACTCACTTTATCACAGATAGCTAGGATCCCATCTCACTCACTTTAGCACAGATAGCTAGGATCCCATCCCACTCACTTTATCACTGATAGCTAGGATCCCATCCCACCTCACTTTATCACAGATAGCTAGGATCCCATCTCTCTCACTTTATCACAGATAGCTAGGATCCCATCTCACTCACTTTAGCACAGATAGCTAGGATCCCATCCCACTCACTTTAGCACAGATAGCTAGGATCCCATCTCACTCACTTTAGCACAGATAGCTAGGATCCCATCTCACTCACTTTAGCACAGATAGCTAGGATCCCATCTCACTCACTTTAGCACAGATAGCTAGGATCCCATCTCACTCACTTTAGCACAGATAGCTAGGATCCCATCTCACTCACTTTAGCACAGATAGCTAGGATCCCATCTCACTCACTTTAGCACAGATAGCTAGGATCCCATCCCACTCACTTTAGCACAGATAGCTAGGATCCCATCCCACTCACTTTATCACAGATAGCTAGGATCCCATCTCACTCACTTTAGCACAGATAGCTAGGATCCCATCCCACTCACTTTATCACTGATAGCTAGGATCCCATCCCACCTCACTTCATCACAGATGGCCAAGATCTGCTCGATGAGGGCGAATTTTTTCTCTTAAAGTTGGGATCTAAAGTTATAGACACTATTTATTTCAAAGTCTTTACGTATTTACAAGCATACTCCCCTGTGATGACCAAAGCTAAATTATCACTGATTAAGACTTTACTGCCGCTAAAGGAATTCCTTAGTGAAATATTTCAACGCTAGATAAAAAGTTTAGATGTGTTTGAATTACTTTGTCTTGGTTTAAAAAATATGTATTTACTTATGTGCTGAAAGTGAATTTTTACAATGTGGATCAATAAAAGGATCTTATAATATCTTATTTCATAGAACAATGGTTTAATATCTGCTTGTGCGATAACTTATTATTAATTATTAAAGAATCAAGGGAAGAAAGTATTACGCTAGTGAATTTATTATTGGTAAAATTAAGGTCATATACACAACGTTTATACTACATACACTTTTATTGATCGATTAGGGGCGATATCTTGTCTCTCCCTCAAAGTAAAGACCAAAATGTATGGATACATCATTCCTTTCCTAGATTCTATTGGATGAGGTATAGGTTTTTGTGTTTGTTTTGGGTCTCTGAATGATTGAAGCAGGTGGATAACACCAGCAGTTAAATAATGGTAATTTTTTTTTTTTCGTTTCTTTTTATTTTTTTTTTTTTTTTTTTTTTTTTTTTTTATTATAATAATTTTATTCCCATTAAATGTTTTAAAAAAAAAAAAACAGTAAATTTTATTATAATTTCCAAAAAATTATGTGAAAATTATGACATTTTGAAATGGTCATATGTTAAAGTTATCAAATGCTTGTTTAATATTGAAATAAAAAACAAAAATCAGATCGTTGTGTATTTTTATGAAATATGCTGAAAATGTTCGACTTACATGTAATCTAACGCTGTTTTCACGTATACGTTCAATCTAATTCAAACGTTTTTTATAGGTATTTTAAATTTTCTTATGAAATCATATTGGAGAAATTTAAATGTATTAAAAATATTTTTTTAATGTTATTTAAATAGATGTACGGTGATTGGCATATTTATTTGTTAAAAAAATAAATGTAATGTTTGTTGTTAAGAAAAAATTATATTTGAATCAATATTTTAATGTTGAATTTTTTAAGTGTAAAAAAAAATCTTGTACAAGAGAAACACATAAAACCCACCATAGTAATATTATTCAATATTTTTAAAATGTATAAAAATTAATATGATTTTAAAAATTTTATGATTTGTAATATGATTTTGAAAATTACATATATATTTATCGAGTGCAATGCAGATATACATTTTTTTAAGTAGGCAAAGAGTTTTTTTTTATTTACTTGTTTCAGGAAATGTCTATCTAGTCCGTTGTGTTAGTTATTCGTTCTTTAATATTCCTAGTTCACTCAAAACATATTTGTCTTTAAAAAAAAAAAATTTAATAAAGTTAACATCCAGCACATTATATGCAAAAGCCTGAATACAAACAAATGATAATAAAAGGGCTTTTCTGCTTACAGACGTCATCAGGATAAAACAATGGAGCAAATAAGAAATGAAACAAGACTTAGAAAAAAGATTTTCTTGTAAATCATTTATAAAAGGTGCTATCGTGCAATGGGGTGGGCAACAAACGAACTTGCAATTTCTTATTTTTTTCGTTTCTTTTTTTTTTTTTTGTAAAGAATCTCATTTAGCGCAGTGTCCCCTATCGCCCGATATGCCTACCATCGTACATGCCCAACACAGTATCACAGAAGTCCATCTATTCCCCTTACATCTGTTTATCTCCTATCTGCTTAATATGCCTACCCTAGTACATGCTAAACACAGTATCACAGAAAATAATCTGTTTCTCTTTATATCTTGGTGTCCCATATCGGCCTGATAAGCCTACCCTCGTACATGTCCAATACTGTGTCACAGAAGATCATCTGTTTCTCTTCTATCTGGGTGTCCCCTATCGGCCCGATATACCTACATTCGTATATGTCCAACACAGTCTCAAAGAAGTCCATCTGTTCACCTTACATCTTTGTGTCCCCATCATCCCGATATGCCTACCTTCTTACATGCTTTACACAGTAACACAGAAGACCATCTGTTTCTCTTTATACCTGTGTGTCCCTTATCGGCCCGATATACCTACCCTCGTGCATGCTGTTTCTATTTATATCTGTGTATCCCCTAAAGGCCCAATATGCCTACTCTCGGACATGCCCAACACAGTATCACAGAAGTCAATCTATTCCTTTGATATTTGGGTTTCCCCATGGGCCTGATATACCTATCCTCATACATACCCAAAACATTGTCATAGAAGATCAACTGTTTCGATTTATATCTGGGCATCCCCTAAAAGCTCGATATCACTACCCTCGTATATGCGCAACACAATGACACAGAAGATCATCAGTTTCAATTCCTATCAGGGTGTCCAAAATCGACATAATATACCTACACTCTTACATGCCTAACGCAGTATCACAGAAGTCCATCTATTCCCCTGATATGTGGATGTCCCCTATCAGCAGATATACCTACCCTCATACATGCCCAAAATAGTGTTACAGAAGATCATCTTTTTCTATTTATATCTGAGTGTCCCCTATCAGCGCAATATACCTACCCTCGTACATGCCCAACACAGTATCACAGAAATCAATCGATTCCCTTCCACAAGGGTGTCCCCTATAGGCTCAATATGCCATCCTCATACATGTCAACACAGTATCACAGAAGTACATCTATTCCCTTCCATCTTGATGTCCCCTATAGGCTCGATATGCCTACCCTCGTACATGTCAACACATTTTCACAGAAGTACTTCTATTCCCCTAATGTCTGGCAGTCCCCTATTAGCCCAAAATGCCTATCCTTGTACATGCCCAACACAGTCTCACAGAAGTCCATCTATTCCTCTTACATCTGTGTGTCCCATATCTCCCGATATGCCTTACCCTCGTATATAACCAACACAGTATCATAGAAGATCGCCTGTCTCCATTTATATCTGTTTGTCCCTAATCGGCCCGATATGCCAACCGTGGTACATGCCAAACACAGTCTCACATAAGTCAATCTATTCCTCTTACATCTGTGTGTCCCATATCTCCCGATATGCCTTACCCTCCTACATGCCCAACACAGTATAACAGAAGTCCATCTATTCCCTTCTATCTGGTAGTCCCCTATAGGCCCGTTATGGCTACTCTCGTACATGCCCAACACAGTACCACCGAAGTCCAACTATTTCCCTGAAAACTGGGTGTCTCCTATCGGCCCGAAATGTCTAACATATATAAGCCAACACAGTATCACAGAAGTCCGTCTATTCAACCAATTACCTGGTCGTCCCCTATCGGCCCGATATGCCAACCTTAGTACATGCCCAATACAGTCTCACAGAAGTACATCTATTCCCCTCAAGTCTGGATGTCCCCTATCGGCCCGATATGCCAACACTTGTCCATGCCCAACACAGACTCACAGAAGTCCATCTGTTCCCCTTCTATCGGGGTGTCCCCTATCAGTCGATATACCTACCCTCGTACATGCCCAAGACAGTGTCACTGAAGATCATCTGTTTCTCTTTCTATCTGAGTGTCCCCTATCGGCCTGATATGCCTACCCTCGTACATGAAAACCACAGTATCAAAGAAGTCCATCTAGTTCCCTTCTAACGAGGTATCCCCTATCCGTCCGATATGACTACCCTCGCACATGCATAACACAGTATCACAGAAGGTCATATGTTTCTCTTTATGTATGTGTGTCCCTTATCAGCCCAATACGCCTACCCTTGTACATGCCCAATACAGAAAATCATCTGTTTTTCTTTATATCTTGGTGTCCCATATCGGCCTGATAAGCCTTACCCTCGTACATGGCCAACTCAGTATCATAGAAGATCACCTGTTTCCATTTATATCTGTTTGTCCCTAATCGGCCCGATATGCCAACCGTCGTACATGCCCAATACAGTATCACAGAGGTCCATCTATTCACCCCATTACCTGGTCCTCCCCTTTCGGTTTGATATGCCTACCCTCGTACATACCCAACACAGTATCACAGAAGTGCATCTATTCTCTTCTATCTGGTTGTCCCTTATAACCCGTTATGGCTACTCTCGTACATGCACAACACAGTACCACAGAAGTCCAACTATTTCCCTGATAACTGGGTGTCTCCTATCGGCCCGAAATGTCTAACATGTATATGCCAACACATTATCACAGAAGTCCATCTATTCACCCCATTACCTGGATGTCCCCTATCGGCCCGATATGCCAACACTTGTCCATGCACAACACAGACTCACAGAAGTCAATCTATTCCCCATCTATCGGGATGTCCCCTATCAGCGGATATACCTACCCTCGTACATGCCCAAAACAGTGTCACTGAATATCATCTGTTTCTCATTCTATTTGAGTGTACCTTATCGGTCTGATATGCCTATCTTCGTACATGAAAACGACAGTATAACAGAAGTCCATCTATTCCCCTTATATCTTGGTGTTCCCTATCGGCCGATATATCTACCCTCGTACATGCCCAATACAGTCTCACAGAAGTTCATCGATTCCGCTGATGTATGGATGTCCCTTATCGGCCAGATATGCCTACCAAAGTACATTTCCAACACAGTCTCACAGAAGTCCATCTATTCCCCTTCTATCGGGGTATCCCCTATCCGTCCCATATGACTAACCTCGTACATGCATAACACAGTATTACAGAAGATCAGATGTTTCTCTTTATATCTGTGTGTCCCTTATCAGCCCGATATGCCTACCCTTGTACATGCCTAATACTTTGTCACAGAAGATCATATGTTTTTCTTTCTATCTGGGTGTCCCGTTTCGGCACGATATACATACACTCGTACATGTCACACACAGTATCACTGAAGCCCATGTATTCCCCTGATGTCTGGGTGTCCCCTAACAGCCCGATACGCCTACACTGGTACATGCCCAACACAGTATCACAGAAGTTCGTCTACTCCCATTCTCTTTATATCTGGGTGTTCCCTATCAGCCCGATGAGCCTACCATCGTGCATGCCAAAAAAAGTGTCACTGAATATCATCTGTTTCTCATTCTATTTGAGTGTACCTTATCGGTCTGATATGCCTATCTTCGTACATGAAAACGACAGTATAACAGAAGTCCATCTATTCCCCTTATATCTTGGTGTTCCCTATCGGCCGATATATCTACCCTCGTACATGCCCAATACAGTCTCACAGAAGTTCATCTATTCCCCTGAAGGCTGGGTGTCCCTTATTAGCCCGATATGCCTACCCTCGTACATGCCCAACACAGTATCACAGAAGTCCATCGATTCTCTTGATAACTGGGATTCCCCTATCAGCCCGATATCCCCACCCTCGACATGCCATTACGGTATCAAAGAAGTCCATCTATTCCCCTTCTATCTGGATGCGCCGTATAGGCCCAAAATGCCTACCCTCGTACATGCCCAAAACAGTATCACAGAAGTCCATCTATTCCCCTGATGTCCCGGTGCCCCCTATCAACCCGATATGCCTACACTGGTACATGCCCCACACAGTATCATAGAAGTTCGTCTACTCCCCATCTATCTGGGTGTCAGTTTTTGTTCCGATAAGCCTACCCTCCTAAATTCCCAACACTGAATCACAGATCCATCTATTTCCTTCTATCTGTATGTCCCCTATAGGCCCGATATTCCTCCCCTCGTACATATCCAACAAAGTATCTCAGAAGTCCATCTATTCCCCTTCTATCTGGGTGTCCCTTATCGGCCCGACATGCCCACCCTCGTACATGCCCATCACAGAATCACTGAAGTCCATCTATTTCCCTGATATCTGGATGTCCCTTATCGGCCAAATATGCCTACCCTCGTACATGCCCAACACAGTATCACAGAAGTCCATCTATTCCCCTGATGTCTTCGTGTCCCCTATTAGCCCGATATGCCTATTCTCGTACAATCCACACACAGTATCACAGAAGTGCATGTATTCCCATGATATCTGGATGTCCCCAATAGGCCCCATATGCCTACCCTCGTACATGCCCAACACAGTATCAGAGAAGTCCATCAAATCCCCTGATATCTGGGTTTCCCCTATCAGCGCGATATCCCCAATCTCGACATGCCCATTACAGTATCACAGAAGTCAATCTATTCCCCTTCTATCTGGATGTCCAATATGCCTACACTCGTACATGCCCAACACAGAATCACAGATGTATATGTATTCGCCTGATAGCTGGGTTTCCCCTATCAGCCCGATATGCCTACCCTCGTACATGCCCAGCACAGTCTCAAAGACATCCGTCTATTCCCCTGATGTCTTGGTGTCCCCTATCGGCACGATATGCCTACACTCGTTCATGCTTCACGCAGTATCACAGAAGATCATCTGTTTCTCTTTATATCTGTGTGTCTCTTATCGGCCCGATATACCTACCCTCGTACATGCCAAATACAGTGCCACAGAAGATCATCCGTTTCTTTTTATATCTGTGTGTCCCCTAACACCCGATATGCCTACCCTCGTACATGCACAACACAGTATCACAGAAGTCCATCTATTCCCCTGATGTCTGGGTGTCCCCTATTAGCCCGATATGCCTACTCTCCTACAATCCAAACACAGTATCACAGAAGTCCATGTATTCCCCTGACATCTGGGTTTCCCCTATCAGCCCAATATGCTTACCCTCGTGCATGCCACACACAGTATCACAGTAGTCCATCTATTTCCCTGATATCTGGGTTTCCCCTATTAGCCCGATATACCTACCCTTATACATGCCCAAAACAGTATCACAGAAGTCCATCTATTCCCCTTCTTTGGAAAACATATTGCACTTTCTTAAGAGGCTGGGGCACCCATATAATAATAAAAAGTCAATACCTTTCATAATCATAAATATCCAAACACTTTTAGGTTAATGTGGGTCCATATGAGGTTAGAATTTTATTTTACCTAACCTATTCTAATCCTGTTGTAATAGAGGTTAACTTTGAAAAATATAGATTTCTTGGTTCAGTAGTTCATTCTTTTCTATTATCTTCAAACAAGTATTCGAACACACAAATTCCAAAACACACAAATACACAAAAACACAAATCCTCAAACACACAAATCTAAAAACACACAAATCCAAAAACACACAAATCCACAAAAACACAAAAATCCATAAACACAATCCACTAACAAGTAAATCCAAAAACACACAAATTAACAAACTTACTAATTTACAAACACACATATTCAAAAACACAATAATCCAAAAACACACAAAGCCAAAAACATACAACTCCACAAACACAAAAATCTACAAAATGAAAAATCCACAAAACAAATCCAAAACACACAAATAAAAAAAAAAGATACCAATCCAAAAATACACACATCTACAAACGCACAAACACACAAATCGACAAACACACAAATACAAAAATACATAAATCCTTAAACACACAATTCCTTAAACACACTAATCCACAAACGCACAAATCCACAATCATACAAATCCAAAAGCACACAAATCCACAAACACACAAATCCACACACGTAAGAATTTACAAACATACAAATCCATAAACACAAATCCTTATACGCAAAAATCCACACACACACACACAAAAATCCACACACACACAAATCCACAAACACACAATTCCAAAAACACATAAATCCATAAACACAAATCCTTGTACGCAAAAATCCACACACACACAAATCCACACACACACACAAATCCTCAAACATACAACTCCAAAAAATGGTTAGATTGTTTCTTGATACAGCAGATTGTAGTTAGTTCCTGGATATAAAGTAGCTGGCAGTTATTCTCTGGACTTGCAGCTGTTGGTATTTAGTCTCTTTAATTAAGTTGCTGGTAATTAGAGTCTGGTCTTGAGGCAGCTAATAGTTATTGGACTTTCAGAAGCTGGTAGTTAGTCTATCCCTCGCCTGCAGGAAGATTTGGCTGACGGATTCAAAATATCGATTGTGAATGGCGTCACAAAGATGAGGTCTAATATATTTAAATAACTACACATGGGAAACGAGGTGAACATCAGTATCGCAAAAACAGACAAAATGTATCGTATGGTTAATAAATGGGTGTGGAACAACTCTAAACTACCTCGAAAAAAGTAAGCGACTGCCAGGCATGTGTAATTAGTAAGTTCCTTTTTGGCAGTAATTGTAAACCACATACTTCAGCCACGGGCAGAAACTCAACAGCCTTCACCTGGAATGTCTACAAGACATCCTCTGCATTCGATGACAGAACAAAGTGCTCAAAACACAGGGACGTTCTCCGATTTCTTGCTCTTGGCTAAGATCATTTCTTTTTACTCTCTAGCAACATCCAATTTCTTAACCTTCACAAACATTTATTTTTCTGCTCTTTACCAACCTTATTTTTTTGTTCTTAAATTGCGTCCCTGTTCTTGCTCTTTACAAACATCTATTTTCTTGCTATTTACCAACATTCTTTTTCTTCTTCCTTACAAACATCCTTTTCTTGCTCTTTCCCGAAATTCGTTTTCTTGCTCTCTAAAAAAATCTATTTACTTGCTCTTTACAGCATTTCCATTTCTCTTTTTAAAAATTCATTTTTTTTGGTTCTCTACAAATATCCCTTTTCTTGCTCTTTACCAACATCCTTTTTTAAAACTTTACAAACATCCATTTTTTGCTCTTTACCAACATCCCTTTTCCAGCTCTTTACAAACATCCATTTTTTGCTCTTTACCAACATCCCTTTTCCAGCTCTTTACAAACATCCATTTTCTTGCTCTTTACCAACATCCCTTTTCCAGCTCTTTACAAACATCCATTTTCTTGCTCTTTACCAACATCCCTTTTCTTGCTCTTTACCAACATCCCTTTTCTTGCTCTTTACCAACATCCCTTTTCTTGCTCTTTACCAACATCCCTTTTCCAGCTCTTTACAAACATCCATTTTCTTGCTCTTTACAAACATCCCTTTTCTTGCTCTTTACCAACATCCCTTTTCCAGCTCTTTACAAACATCCATTTTTTGTTCTTTACCAACATCCCTTTTCCAGCTCTTTACAAACATCCATTTTCTTGCTCTTTACCAACATCCCTTTTCTTGCTCTTTACCAACATCTCATCCACGCATGCAATCAATGATTTCGCTCACTTTATGCTATTGATTTCTCCCTCTGACATGTGTAACGCAATCACTCAGTAATGCCCTCACATTAATCATGCCTGCACTTACTCAATTACATTCGTTGATCACTTTGCTCATGCAGTGGTGATGTCCTGAAATAAAAATCAATAGAACCTGTTCCTTTTCTGGGCCACTGTAATAGAGGTTAACTTTGGAAAAATATAGAATACTTGGTTCAGTTGTTGTTGTTTTTTTATTCTATTATCTTCAACCAATTATGGGAACACACAAATTCCAAAAAACACAAATCCACAAAAACACAAATCCTCAAACACGCAAATCCAAAAACACACTAATCCAAAAACACAGAAATCCACAAAAACACAAAAATGCCGTACTAAATCAGACTTTGAGACAGATCAAATGTCCTTAAAATGTAGACGGCAGACATTAATTCCTCATGTAATCAGGGAATACAAACAACATGAAACGCGTTCAATTTAAAATAAAAAGAAGAAGACTTCTTATTGAATTAAGTGAGTGACCTACGAAATAGGCGATAGAAGATAAATGCTTTACATGAAATCAAAATGTTCCCAAACACACTGACCTACACACACGTACCCAAATAGGCAACCACATATATAAATAAATTTAAATTAAAGTTCCTGGTTTGATCGAGTTCAGGTGGATTAAAAAAAGTTAACTTTTAAAAATAAATGAAATATAATTCAACATTGTGAACAACAAAGAATGGACGGCCCCACCAACAACTGATTTGGCAACCGAAGAGAAGGAAAAAGTGTGCAGAGAAGGCGATCAGCAAACGAGCGGCGCGTTTTTTACTTTACATGGATGGGTGGCAGTTCTGGTCATCCACTGAGACTTAACCAAATGGGGCTACCTTGTTGTTGTAATACAATCATTTATAATTCGATGACTAACATTTATTAACGTAAACAGGAAACTTAGGTTCCTGTGATGCTGTGTTGGGCATGAACGAGGGTAGGCATATCGAGCCGAGAGGGGACACCCACTTTGAAGGAGAATAGATGGACTTCTGTGATACTGTGTTGGGCAATTACCAGGGTAGGAATATCGGGCCGAGAGGGGACACCCAGTTAGAAGGGCATTAGATGGACTTATGTGATACTGTGTTGGGCAATTATTAGGGTATGGATATCGGGCCGATAGGGGACACCCAGATAGAAAAGGAAAAGATGGACTTCTGTGATATTGTAATGGGCATGTACGAGGGTAGGCATATCGGGCCCTTAGGGGAGACCCAGATAGAAGGGGAAAAGATGGACTTCTGTGATACTTTGTTGGAAATGTACGACGGTAAGCATATCGGGCTGATAGGAGACACCCAGATATAAAGAGAAACAGATGATCTTCTGTGATACTGTGTTGAGCATGTAAGAGGGTAGGAATATCGGGCCGATAAGGGACACACATATAGAAAGAGAAACATACGATCTTCTGTGACACTGTATTGAGCATAACGAGAGTAGGTATATGGGGCCGATAAGGGACAAACAGATATAAAGAGAAACAGATGATCTTCTGTGATACTGTGTGGGCAGGTACGAGGGTAGGCATATGGGGCAGATAGTGGACACACAGATATAAGGGGAATATCGAGCCGAGAGGGGACACCCACTTAGAAGGGGAATAGATTGACTTCTGTTACACTGTGTTGGGCATGTACGAGGGTAGGCAAATCGCGCAGATAAGGGACACCCAGATAGAAGGGGCATAGGTGGACTTCTGTGATACTGTAATGGGCATGTACGAGAGTAGGCATATCGGGCCCTTAGGGGAGACCCAGAGAGAAAAAAATAAGATTGACATCTGTGATACTGTTTTCGGCATTTACGAGGGTAGGCATATCGGGCCGATAGGGGAAATCCAGAGAGAAAGAGAAACATATGTTTTTCTGTGACAAGGTATACGGCATGTACAAGGGTAGGTATATCGGGCCGATAAGGGACACTCAGATAGAAAGAGAAACAGATGATCTTCTGTGACACTGTGTTTGGCATGTACCAGTGTAGGTATATCGTGCTGATAGGGGACAAGCAGATATCGGGGGAAAAGATGGACTTCTGTGATACTATGTTTGGCATTTACGAGTGTAAGTATATCGTTCCGATAGGGGACATCAAGATAGAAGGTGAAGTTCTCAATCCCAAGAACTAAAACTAAGACCATCGGTGAACGCTCCTTCTGCTTCCATGGGCCCACGTTCTGGAACCAGCTCCCCTTCCATATACGTCATAGTGAAACCTCGTCCATTTTCAAAAAGTCCCTTAAAACTACTGAAGTGTCAAAGTGTCCTCGTTTTATAGCCATTTTCATTGTTTCTATAGAATAGTAGTTACTATCCTAGTGTCTCATTTGTATTTACTTAGTTTACATGTTTTAATAATTGTAAAGCGCTTAGAGCCTAAATAAATAAATACATAAATAAATAGATGATCTTCTGTGACACTGTATTGGGCATGTGCGTGGGTAGGTATATCAGGCTAATAAGAGGACACCCAGATAGAAGGTTAGTTGATTATCTACTTCTACACTGTATTGTAAAAGATATCAGGGGAATAGATGGTTTTCTTTGATACTATTTTTGGCACGTAGGCATATCGGCCCGATAAGGGACAAAACGATTTAAAGAAAACAGTTGATCTTCTTTGATACTGTGTTGGGTATGTACTAGGGTTGTTATATCGGGCCTATAGGGGAAACCCAAATAAGAGGAAATAGATGGACTTTTGTGATACTGTGTTGGGCATATATGAGGTTAGGTATATCGGGCTGATAGCGGAAAACCAGATATCAGGGGAAAAGTTAGACATCTGTGATACTGTGTTAGCATTTACGAGGGTAGGTAGATCGTGCCGATAGGGGACACCCAGATACAAAGAGAAAGAGATGATCTTCTATGACATTGTATTCGGCATGTACGAGAGTAGATATATCTCGCTGATAGGGGACACCCAGATAGAAAGAAAAACAGATGATCTTCTGTGACACTGTGTTTGGCATGTTTAGGGTAGGCATATCGGACCGATAAGGGACACACAGATGTAAGGGAAATAGATGGAATTCTGTGAAACTGTGTTGGGCATGTACGAATGTAGGCATATCGGGCCAATCAGGGACACCCAAATATCAGGGAAATAGATGGACTTCTGTGTTTGGCAAGTATGAGGGTAGGCATATAGGACCGATTGGGGATACCCAGATATAAATAGAAACATATGATCTTCTGTGACACAGTATTGGGCATGTACAAGGGTAGGTATATCGGACCGATAAGGTACAGACAGATATAAAGAGAAACAGATGATCTTATGTGATACTGTGTTGAGCACGTACAAGGGTAGGCATATCGGGACGGTAGGGGATACCCAGGTATCAGTGAAATAGATGCAATTCTGTGATAGTGTGTTCGGCATGTACGATGGTAGGCATATGGGGCCGATACGGGACACCCAGATAAAAGGGGAATAGAAGGACTTTTGAGATACTGTGTTGGGCATGTACGAGGGTAGGTATACTGGGCCGCTGGGGGACTCTGCGCTAAATGAGATTCTTTACATAAAAAAACAAGGAAAATTAAAAAAAAAAAACCCAGAAATTGCAAGTTCGTTTGTTGCTCACCCCATTGCTCGATAGCACCGTTTATAAATTTTTTTAAACGAAAATCTTTGCTCTAAGTGTTTTTTCATTTCTTATTTCGCTTCATTGTTTATCCTGATGACGTCTATAAGCGGAAAAGCCCCTTTTATTGTCTTTCGTTTTTATTCAGTCTTTAAAATGTGCTTGATGTTAACTTTATTAAATAATAAAAAAAGACAAAAATGTTTTGAGTGAACTAAGAACATTAAAGAACGAATAACAAACACAACGACCTAGATAGACATTTCCTTAAGCAAGTATTTAAAACAAAACTCTTAGGCTTCTTAAACAAAGTGTATATCTGCATTACCCTCGATAAATATGTCTTTAGTTTTCAAAATCATCTGACAAATCATACAATTTTTAAAATCATATTAATTTTTAAAAAATTTAAAACATTGAATAAAAATAATATGTTGTTTTTTATGTGTTTCTCTTGAACAAGATTTTTTTTTTCACACATAAAAAATGCAACATTAAAAAACCGATTCAAATACAAATTTTTCTTAACAACAGACAACACAGTTAATTTTTTAACAAATAAATATGCCAATCTCCGTACATCTATTTAAATAACATTAAAAAAATATTTTTAATACATTTTAATGACTCTGTTACGCACTGACTTGTATTGAGAGAAATTAATCTCCTATTTTAATTTTAATTGGCTCGTTGTAAACAGTGCCTAACAAAAGACGATACCATAGAGTCAACAATATTAAAGATACGACCCAAAACAGTTTCTAGTTACAATTAATAAGATTTATTAAGTCTAAAGAGAATTACAAAAGAAAAGAAAATATAATTACAATCTTAAACTTACAGTATGGTAGATCTCCTACTGGTACACTGTTAACACAGTTAGAATAATGTGCCAATAACTAATGCGAAATAAACACATATGAGCACACAAAATACTATTTGGAACAGATTAATTATTTTAGTGGTTGGCGGCATAAGCAGGAATAGAATAAAAGACTACGTCACACCCCTTTGTGAACACAGCGTCTCATGCGGGGTCAATCAGAGGGCACGCACGAGAAATATTATGTAAACAAGCTCTCTATAACAGTCTTGAATATGATTTCAGAAGAAATTGATCTAACTCGAAAATTTAAAATACCTATAAAAAGTGTTTGAATTAGATATAACTTATACGTGAAAATAGCGTTAGATTACATGTAAGTCGAACATTTAACGCATATTTCATAAAAATACACAACAATCTGATATATTTTAAAAAATTCAATATTTAACAATCATTTGATAACTTTAACATATGACCATTTCAAAATTTCATAATTTTAACATCATTTTTTAGAAATTATAATAATCTTGACTTTTTTTTTTTTAATTTAATTGTAATAAAATTATTTAAAAAAAAAAAAAAAAAAAAAAAAAAAAAAATAACTTATACGTGAAAATAGCGTTAGATTACATGTAAGTCGAACATTTAACGCATATTTCATAAAAATACACAACAATCTGATATATTTTAAAAAATTCAGTATTTAACAATCATTTGATAACTTTAACATATGACCACTTCAAAATTTCATAATTTTAACATCATTTTTTAGAAATTATAATAATCTTGACTTTTTTTTTTTAATTTATTTTGAATAAATTTATTTAAAAAAAAAAAAAAAAAAAAAAAAAAAAAACAACATGAATACGTATACCTTATCCAATAAAATCTAGGAAAAGAATTATGTATCCATACTTTTTGGTCTTTACTTTGAGTTAGAGAGAGACGAGATATCGCCCCTAATCGATCAATAACAGTGTATGTAGTATATACGTTGTGTATATGACCCTAATTTTACTAATAATAAATTCACTAGCGTAATACTTTCTTCCCTTGATTCTTTAATAATTAATAATAAGTTATCGCACAAGCAGATGTTAAACCATTGTTCGATGAAATAAAATATATTAAAAGATCAGTTTACTGATCCTAATTGAACAAATTCACTTTCAGCACATAAGTAAATAAATATTTTTTAAACCAGACAAAGAAATTCAAACACATCTAAACTTTTTATCTAGCGTTTAAATAATCCACAAAAGAATTCTTTTAGTGGCAAAAAGGTCTTAATTAGTGATAATTTAGTTTTGGTAATAAAAGGGGAGTATGCTGGTAAATACGTAAAGACTTTGAAATAAATAGTGTCTATAATTTTAGATCCTAACTTTAAAAGAAATAATTCGCCCTCATCGAGCAGATCTTTGCTATCTGTGATGAAGTGAGTGGGATGGGATCCTAGCTATCTGTGATGAAATGAGTGGGATGGGATCCTAGCTATCTGTGATGAAGTGAGTGGGATGGGATCCTAGCTATCTGTGATAAAGTGAGTGGGATGGGATCCTAGCTATCTGTGATAAAGTGAGTGGGATGGGATCCTAGCTATCTGTGATGAAGTGAAGTGGGATGGGATCCTAGCTATATATGATGAAGTGAGTGGGATGGGATCCTAGCTATCAGAGTGGGATGGGAACCTAGCTATATGTGATAAAGTGAGTGGGATGGGATCCTAGCTATATGTGATAAAGTGAGTGGGATGGGATCCTAGCTATCTGTGATGAAGTGAAGTGGGATGGGATCCTAGCTATATATGATGAAGTGAGTGGGATGGGATCCTAGCTATCTGTGATAAAGTGAGGTGGGATGGGATCCTAGCTATCTGTGATGAAGTGAGGTGGGATGGGATCCTAGCTTTCTATGATGAAGTGAGTGAGATGGGATCCTAGCTATCTGTGATGAAGTGAAGTGTGATGGGATCCTAGAAATCTGTGATGAAGTGAGGTGGGATTGGATCCTAGCTATCTGTGATGAAGTGAAGTGGGATGGGATCCTAGCTATCTGTGATGAAGTGAGTGGGATGGGATCCTAGCTATCTGTGATGAAGTGAGTGGGATGGGATCTTAGTTATCTGTGATGAAGTGAGTGGGATGGGATCCTAGTTATCTGTGATGAAGTGAGTGCGATGCATCATCCAAAATTATTATCGTTTTACAAGAGCATCATCCTTCAAATAGTTCTTGAAGAGAATTATGTTTTGGTTGTGTGATAAACTAGCTATACTGATTAGTGTATTAAACTGGTGTCTGACGTTAAACGAGGAATTCCCAGACCAGCAGGTAATACGAAGTTTAGTAGGTTTCCAAATGTTGCACTTTAGAATAAGTTAAAAACATTTTTGTTTCCGCTGATAAATAATGATTCGATCATATCAGAACTATTTTGTTTTCCAGCTCCCCCAACACCCCCACCCCCCAAAAAAAAATGTAATACTTAATTCACAGTGGGTTTGGGGAGCTATAGCAACACGCAGGTATAGGATTTTGTCACAAAAAGATTGCGACTTTACTACAGTATATATTATTTAATTCTAATTTTGACCTGTTTTTTTTTTTTAATTTTAAGTTAACTATTATTTTAATGATTTTTAGATTGATTGGAGAATGACACAAAAAAATCGTTAAATGTTTTAAGGACTTAATTATTTCAATAAAGAAATATGCAGAAGAACGTTGATGTTGAACTAGTTTTTTCCCTTAAAACAAAGTTAAGAGTGTATCACATAACAATGTAGTTTTATTATGAGTCTAATCTTTTGGAGAGTCTTAATTCTATTGTTATAATGTTGAAATGGTAAATGCAAAGCTGATACTACTATGAAATCTTTAACAGACAGTTTTGAGATAAGTAATTAACAAAGCTTTTAAAGGAATAGAAACATGACTAAATTTGAAAAATGTATGGATTTAGAAAATGTGTATTGAAAACCGGACTACCTTAGATATTGATGTTAATTAATACGTTATTTTCTTCGTAACATTTATAAGAAAATTTACATAATTCTGGTTTTAGCATTTTTAAAATATTTTTTTATTTGATAATTTCCTCAAATTTTCTGGTCTAGATGACTTTAATTAAACGATTACATATCTTCAGGTTTGAAGTAAGTTTAAATCTAAGGCCCGTTGCACTTAATAATTATTATTATACTTTTTCGGAAGGTATATACTAATAAATTAATGCATTAATAATTTAGGCTAAATAGACTATTATAATCTTGGATAAAATGTATTATTATTCTACTAAAACTCTGTAATCTAAACAGTATAAGAATTAGTTTGTTACACATTTTATAGCTAGACAAATATTACTTTTTTAAAATAAAAATATGGTATTAAAAATATCGTTGAACAAATACAATGAAGGAAATATAAATAGAGACAAATGTTGCGAAAAAAAAAAAGATAATGATAATGTTAAAAACTTTGAAAACTTTCATAAATGTCTGCAATGACGTGCACCAATGTAAAATGTTATTTTTGAATACAAAGTTTTAAAAAAAATATATTTTTTTTGGAACGCTGAACATATTAAAGCCAATAGTTAAAGAGCTCTTATCTCTTGATGAAGCTGGAGTTCTCTAAATAAATCTATCAAGTTTCAACAACACAATTTGTTGGAGTTTTGTTGAAAAATTTGCTTGAATTTTGCTGAAAATTTTGAGCTCATAGTTAAATAAATGAAAAAATTTAAAGTTGGGCTTAATTGAAAAAGTATGTGATTTATTGTTTGCAACACCTCGGTAAATTCAAGTGTCATGAAACCTTCTTCCGTATATTCACTTTGAGTAAATATGTCAATAGCTACTGTGGGTATAGTTGAGACACAAGACAAGATACACGCTGTCAGTAACATTTTAACAACTTGCATGTTTCGAGAGTTCTTGGTTTGGATCTTGGCTTTTGACAAACGTGACCTGGAATTTCTTACCAATTTTAAAATGATCATTAAACAACAAATTGTTGTTACAGATACTGGAATGATTGAGAGTAGGTACATTAAAATTATTATTTGACTTAAATTTAATACATCCAAATTATTTTTTAAAAAATCAGTTTGATCAACTACAGCATAAGATCTGTTACTGAACGGTATTTCTAACCAGAGAGGGTAAAAATATGAAACGGAAATTATAGTAGCTGCCAATGAATACACATATAAAGATGAAAGTACACACTTAATCCTGAAAGTTGTGCAAATTTGAGATACCTGAAAAGGAAAATACACAGCAATCATTCGTTCAAATGAGATGAGTGGAAATGTGCAGAAACTCAGAACGATAGTAAAATAATAAATTTCCACAACGTACACATTAATATAGGTCACAATTGTTTTAGCTAGATAAAAATCAACATTAAAAATGATATTAGGAACATGGATTACTAGAGTAACTGTTGAAAAGAGAGCGTCCGAAGCTGCTAATGACATCATCAATATTTGTGGTGTATCCTTCAACCCTTGTCGGTACACAACAGTGATGACTAAAATGTTTCCTATAACTCCAATCAATGACATAAAAATATGTAAATAACCATTCATGATAAGCTTCACCCAGAGTAGCACTTCGAATGGCACATCGTAAATGTAATTTAGTCCAATCGTCTTATTTTGAGTAGTCGGTGATTCGATTGCAAATGTTGAATTTACGTATGACATTTTTTCATTCAGTTATAACTGAACTAGTGAACGTCGATTTTATTTTTCTAAAAAGAAAACTTTATTTTCTTTTAACAAGAAACAATCCGTAAACTAATATTAGAAGGAAGTTGGTTGCAAAGTTTTTGTCTTTTAATAATCAGAAATAAAATTTAAGAGTTTAGTTTAAAGAGGACGCTCTCTTCTTGGTATTTAAATAACCACCTTAAATTTGATTCCATTGGCAAGAAACAAAGCTGAAAATATTTTTCGAATGGCCTACTGTAGAAAAAACCGGCTAGCGTTGTATGTGGACGAGTATATTTCTAAAATTAAATTTAAACTGCAATATATTGTATAATATGATGTGTCCGGACAACATGATATGTGTCAAAAGTATAAAGAAACTTTGCTTTTTGACCAGTAAAATGATTTGTTTTGTGTTATAAGTATTCTATGATTCATCTGACTTAAGTATTCTTTTACATCAAGAGTAATATAAAGTTTCTACTTGACAGATTACACATAAAGGATTAACATAGACACTCTTTGTTTAAGAGACGACTACAATACACCATATATTCAGTTGTTAATTGCCCCTACTTAACCAAGTAATCTGGACTTTTTTTTTTAACCTTTGGGAAATAATTCTCTTAGGAATGTCATAAGCTACGCTTTTTTCTTTCTTGCTCAAACATTCAATGTTTGAATGACGTATAAACGCCGCTTAATGGAAAGAAAAATAAATTCACGAATATAAAAAACTAAACTATGTGACATTAATTCAGAAATAACTTGTTATGGAACAGTTTGGCGTCTTGGCATTTCAGGAAACACATAATTTACAACTTGCACACAGGAACTATACGTTCAGCTCCCAACGGGATATCGACTAAGTTTAAATTGGCATCAATCTAACACTGTGTTAAGACATTGACATTTTCTCTGTCCCTTACAACAAAGTATTGACAGCTGAACCAACTGCTCATTTTTTCTTCAATCTACCACTCATATTCTCACCTTAAAGACTTTTTGTTTTTTGTTTTTAAAAAAAAAAAGGAATAATGTTTCTAAATGGCTGAAATAACATGAATTTGTCTTACCCAAATGTTTCGCTCGTAACATTTAGGATCTAATTTTAATGTTTCCCTTTAGCTGACAGTTAAATTAACACAATTTGATACAATATTAACTGGTTATTTTCTTAAACCAATTGTCAATGACTTAAGCGTCCACATTCAATTTTCAGACGTTAGAAGGAACGTTTTTGAAATTATTTATTGAAGATTACGTTATGGTTAAAAGCTTATTTTGAAAATAATATTAGTATTTCTGTTCAGACATCGGGCAGGTTTCGAAATCTTAAACTGTTCCTTGTTTTTAAAATTATATTCTGCCGTTCATTTACAGATTCACAGTAACATATCTGTTCTTAAAACTATTGTACTGTGGAAGCTAGAAACACGATTAAAGTAACGACACTGTAATAGACTTAGATATTAACTTTCTCCCCCCACCCCAACCCCACCCCAAAAAAAAAACAGCAGAAATCTTCGAAAAAAAATTTTTTTCTAGTGAAATGTAAATTTTGTTTGAGAAAGTTGTGAAATGCAGCCAATCGTTTTCACCTGTTTGATTTACCAAATAAGAACACAAAGAGTTGATACATAACAAATGTTCAAGTCGATTTATTTGACTTAATATATATTTTTTAAAATTATAAACTAAATTTTATTTCTCCTGTCTAGTATTTGGATAAATTTAATGATGAATAAATTTTATTTTTTTTAAAATTCTCTTCAGTTCAAGATCACTAAGAGATTGTAATGTTTATGATATTTGATTACCCTCACTAGCTGATAATTTCTTAAGGCTTATATCCATCTCGTTGGTTTAGAAACACGTATGAAGACACTCGTCTTTGTAAGTGCCTACTACTCAAATTTAAAGATCATACTTTTGATTATTGTAAATATTATTTCAGTGTATAAACGATAAAAATGTTAAAAAAGAAACTTATTTTTTAAGTTTTATTTGATATACACCGTGAAAAAGGACACATTTGTCAATTTTATGAGCACACCAATATTCTTGTGAAAAAGGACATTTGTTTAGCTTGAATACAAATGTATATATTTCTAAAAAGCTAGACTAATGATTGTTGTGTTATATATGAATGTTCTCGCCAATTTGAAAAGAATATGAATACAAAACTTCGTAATCATGATAGACTATCTAAAAATACGTTTTTTTAAACTTCAGATGAAAGATCCCTAAATTTTTTCCAAATAACTTTTTTTTTTTTGTTTTTACTAATAACAAAATTTATATGAGGTCAATATATTTTTTTTTACATTTTCGTCACTTAAGCCATATAAAAAAAAAATCATTTTCACATTTCAATGTTTTCTTAAAAGAAATATTTTTTGGGTTTGGAGCTATACTGTACCGACATATTAAACTAATTTTTTTTTTTTTTTTTTTTTTTTTTTTTTTTTATTTTTTTATTTTTTTTTTTAAATTAACATGCTTCACTTGCTCTATCCATATTCTAGGAGATGGCCAAAGCAATAACACGTGCCATTTGCTCTATTCATTCTCTAGGCGATAGCCATTGCATTGACCTGCTTCACTTGATCTATTCGTATTTTAGGAGATGGCCACGGCATTCGAGATGGAAGCTTCAAGCGGTGATCGCGAAAAATTACTATTATCTGTTTGGGGTTGAAAGCATCCCGCGACGGTTGATAAAGGATACAATGTCACGGAGTTTGCAAGGTACTTAACTATTATTTTAATTATTTGACTCACTACGCCTTGACTGCTTCATTTGGTCACTTATCATCTAATGAGGTGACTTGACAAAACTTGCTTACACCTAACGACCTTTATAAGATTCCCAATGAGTACGCAAACTTCAATGAACTCTATTAATATTCTAATTTCTCACCGACTTTTACACTGCATATTTTACACCATTTCCATCAACAAATAAATTATTACCAACCAAACGCCCTTGAGGTATTTTTAATTAAGAAGCGCATTTAGCGCAGATACCGGGAAGTTTATTTAATGAAATTCAGCGCCATCTGCCGGAGAAGGCGCAATTATTACATAGAGAATTATGTACAGTGCCATCTGGTGTAGTTTTGCCAGGATTTACATAGAGAATATTGATTAGCCCCATCTGGTGGCTTTAGTGTCATTTTTGACATAGAAAAGTTTTTTTTTATTAAAGTAATAGAAATACTTAATTGATATAATTACTTAACTGTTAGTTGACACATATAATTACTTGAATGATCATGTAGAAATATAATTTCGTGAGTAATAATGGATACATATAATTACTTTAGTGAAGTGAACAAATACATTGACTTGAATCATAGTGGACATATAGAATTACTTTAGCGATAGTTGGCTAATAGAATTACTTTAGTGTCAGTTGACTTTGAGTTCTGTTTGGCAAAACAGTCTCAATCAGTTTCCATTCAGATATTTTACCCGTGGTGGGGGGGGGGGGGGGGGGGGGGGGGGGTGGCATTCCAGATTTTGAAGGGAGGTGGGCAGTGCCAGTTGACAGAAGCATAGCTAGGGGTGGCAGATAAGACATATGGCCTGAAACGCCAGACTAGAGAGGTTGAAGTATATTGGCTTTGATGGTATTTAATGGTTGAAAATAATGGGATTCAGAGTTGAGGGTTTGTGTAAAAAGTAATATTGTCCCCTGACGCCAAACACTATAGATACGCTCCTGCTAACGGCTTCGAAATAGGGCGGTCAACCCAGGTGTCACTTGTTCTTTATATGTAGGTGTAGTATTTTAGGACAGCTGAAAAGGAGGGTGTTAAGTATGACGTGTCTACGACACTTTACCAGTGCCGTGAACTCTGGTTGACCCCAAAATTTGGCTGCGTGCGGAGTGGGCGTGGTTTAATCTCTTTCATCTATTGCCGGTTTCTTGTAGAATTGAAGGCGTTCGAAAAGTATAGTGCATTGTGGAAATTTCTAGTTACTATACAATCCGGAATACGCCTAGCTTTTTTGGTAGAACCGACTATAAAAGCAGACAGAGAAATAACAGAGGGAGATTGATTGATATATTTTAACTTTAGAAGACCAGTGTATTATTCTTTGTGTACTCATATGAGTTTATTCACATTCATCATTGTACCTGATTTTTTGGTACATTGTACTAACTGTGTACCGGTACAAGACATTCTCATACTCTTTAAGTTGATGATATGTAATTTTATTTCTTTTTTTTAAAACTATATTTGTACTTTAAAAAATCGTATTAATTGTAATTAGTAGTGTTTGAGTGTCGCATTTTTGCTATTTTATTTCTCTATGGTATCGTCCATTGTTATGCACTGTTTGAACCTGTCATAAAATTAAAATAAGAGATTAAGTTCTCACAATAGAAGTCGGTGCGTAACAAGGGCGGCAAAAATATTTCGACACCCATTGCGGCAGTAATAGTAACTACGCCACTAGAAACAATATCTATTGATACTTAAATCAGGGATCATATTCATAAGAAAGAAGGGCGGAAATCAAGGACGCAGATGAATCTTGATTTGGTGGAGTTGTCTCTGGAAACGAGAACCATAAGTTTTTAAAAATTATTTCAAAACCAAGAAGTGTATTTTTTGTATACTTTTATTCGATATTTCTTTTATACTACTTGGAAATGTTTAAGGTATTGAGGGAGGCATTATGGTGCCCAGTGCCATACACAAACTTAATTCACTTCGGTTGTGGTGTGCCCCAGGATAATAATTTGAATCAAGCTTATAATCAACCTCATATCGTAAAATATCAAAAGGATGTAACGGGGTGCATAAATTTAGGATGCTAAAAACAGTCGGTCTATTCAAAATTCAGTAATGCCTTTTGGCTCATATTTGAATTTTTGTTTCTTTAAGATAATTTTGAGGTGGCATTTCAAACTTTCATGTTGGGAGTGCCGAAATTAACTATAATAGTGATCAGAGACATTTGAAATTCCAAGACCAGGGGAACGTAAACTAAAATTATTTTAGTTGTGTCACACTTGAGGGTAAGCTTTTGCCCAAGATTATTCTCGCCCTTTAAAGCGTTATGGTCCGCAGAAAAATGTTATATAAATTTAGAGTACATGAATGCATTTTATCACATATTTGAATTTAGTTTTGCAACGTACTACACTTAATAATAATTATTCCAATTATTGGAAAGGAACTAAAAAGATCCTAGTTTAAAATTGGGGTGTTACTTAACCTTTGTAATCTCACGCCTATGACTGCAGGGTGCCTCGGATATTTTAGGACTTTAAAAAATTAGATATTGATATTTTCTTAATTATCATCTTCATTTTAGGAAAGGAAGGTAGAAGACAAAACAAAAATGTTCTTGATCTGCTTGCGTCGTGCCAATTTTTTATATAAATAAAAAAAGTATTTGGCTTTTATTTTTAATTTACTTTATTTTTGGTTGATAGCTACTTTATTAATACATATATTTTCACAAATATATTCAATTAAATAGGGTTCGTTGAGGGTTAAATAGTTTTCCAGCACTTAAAAGCTTTGCAACGTTCATTTTATATGCTGAAGGCTGATGGAACAAAAAAAAAAACAACAGCAAAGCAGAAATTCTCCTATGACAGTTTCGATCCGTCTTCAACAATATTTCGGCAACAGTCATACCAATCCCTAAAATCTTCATCTGGTACAATAAGCCCCCTCAACATAAACAAGCTTTTGGTACCAATTAACAGACTAGCATTTTCTCCTAGCCCAAATCTACCTTATTTTGTTTCGTTACAGCTTGGCACTCTCCAATATTAATATTGCTAATTTGAGAAAATTAAATTCTCCCCCCCCCCCCCGATTACACCACCATCCGCTGTTGCAACCTAAAGACCAGTAAACCTTTATTATTGATGTATTCAAATATCTCTGGCGGTGAAAGGTCATAAATTAGCTCTAAATTTTTGCCAAATAATGAGTCATATAGTGTAGAAAATTGGTAAAGATATCTCAAGATGGTGAGTACTGAATGAAACACTTGACTCAACACTTAGTGATTACAACATGGATTAAACTCAACACATAGGTGAAGACAAAATGGTGAGTACTAAATGAAACACTTGACTCAACACATAGTTGAATACATATTGTGAGTACTTAATGAAACACTTACTCAACAATTAATTCAATACACGATGGTGAGTACTGAATGAAACACCTGACCCATATCGTATTCCATGTCCATCTCTTATAATCACTGACAAGGGTTGCAGTATTTAGTTGACCATTGGTTTCGTACGAATGATATACACAGTGGTGTACCATTATTTTTTACCAGTTGTGAAAGTTCATTTTCAGAGCCACATTTTGAAATATTTAAACATTTATTTGACTCTAGTTAAAAAAACAGAAGTGTTTTAATGTTCATATGCAAAGTTTCTAATTCTAGAAAAACAAAGAAAACAACAAACGCCAACACACCTGGTGGCCATCAGACAAGAAAACGACTTTGGAAAAAATTCTTACAAGGAAAAAAAATCATTAAACAAATCAACATTTAAGGTGTTTTGTAAAAAAACATCAAACATTTTAAAAAGAAATGGTAGTTGTTTTTTAATTGTTTTTTTTGTTTATGTCTATTCCAAACAGATATGTAGATTTTCTTAATATTCACACATACGGGTACACTTTATTTAACAACATTCCGATTGGTCACTTCTCGCCTTTGGATTCAAATAACAGACTAAATGTTGTAAGTTAAATAATACATTTAAATTTTTTAACTATCAATGTAAAAGTGGTCTTAATTTAATTTCAAATTTATGCTGTTCAAGGTTTGTACACAGACTCAGATTTTATGTATAGCATAAATTTACCCCTTAAATTTATATATATATATATATATAAAATTTTGAACAGCCAACTGAAACATATGTATATCAACTCAGACACACACACATTCCAAATATCGGCGTCTATCACCCCCACCCCCGTTTGGAAGAAGCCAAACTCCTTTCCCCCTAGGTCACGGACTTACAATTGTGGGTCATGTCAGTAATGGAATTTATGTTTAAATTTTAAATATTAGTTATACAAAAATGTAAGTTAGACAATCGATAAAACATTGGTGCCTATCTATCTATCTATCTATCTATCTATATATAAATATATATAAATATATATATAAGAATGAGCTATACTGACGTAATGCTAAAAGACAGAAAGTATGTGGATACGTTCGGATTATTAAATAAAAATTATAGTTATTTTCTATCATTTTACTGAAATCGAATAAATTTTTATGGACAAAAAAATTTTTATATCCCCTTTTATTATTTTAGTAAAATTTTAAGTATTATTATTATCAATTAAACATATATTTAAAGTAACAACTAAGGAACTATTTTAAGCATTTTATGCGACTGTGAAAGTTATGAAAAAAAAATATTAATCAAAATAGTATGATCTAAGAATTGCATCTTAATCACATTTATGGGAAAAACCCAAACATCTGTTATTCTTAGTGCATTTTTAGGGCGTTGTTAATATTGCGAAATATACATAACATTAATTTGATCTAAATAATTACGCAAATGACGTAAAGGCGCGAAGCAACCTTTCAGCCACAGCACTAAGTTTTTAAAAAATATTTTACAACCGTGTGTGGCAAAACTTATAATGTATTTTCCCTTCTTGAAAGCAAAATTAATACATATAATAGATTATGTTGCTAAAATTTTCTAAAATTAAATAAAACTTTCGCTTTTTATTGTTAACATTTAATAATTTGTACTTTTATTCTTTCAAAAAATATACTTTTATGAAATTTATAATGAAGTGAAAATGTACCCTTAAAATATACTTTTAATTCGAAAATGCCGTTGAATTCAATTAGTGCAGCGAAACTAGATATCCAAATAGCATTCACTAATGCTCTTATCACTCAACCAAATAAAAACAAGGATGGTGAAACGCAACAAACTCACTTAAGATATATTTTTAAGTTTCTCATTGAGCGCAGTTAGCTGGCATGTTATTTCGTGAAATCAGCGTCAGAATCTTTCCTTTAACGTTCTAAGAAGAGCAGAAAAAAATAAAAAAACTAGCTTTTAAGGGTAGGAGGGAACTAAACATTTTCAAAAATGCGTCGTCATCACTAACGAATCTATTTGCCAAGTTTCAGCTCAATAGGCTGACGGAAGGTTGTTCAAAGATTGTACCCTCATTAAGCCAGCCACTTACGATGAAGCCAAGTTTATGTAATGGATTTAAAAATGAATTATTTTATTTATTCTTTATTTATTATTTTTTTTTTGGCGGGAGGGGGCTTATGGGTGGCTGTACGTTGAAACGTGTGTCATTACAAAATTACAGAGGATTTGAGTTCGATTCCTAATTATAGGCAATTAAAATTTAATTCCTCTTCCATCTTAACAAAAATTACTCCTTCCCACCAAAAAATTATCAAGCTTTATTTTTTTTTGGTGGGGGGGGGGGGTTTCTAAAATAATTTTGTTACCTAGAGAATTTCAAAAGCACTAAGGGGGGTTGTAATTGGGCCTATCTCAGCTCGAAAGCAGATGCATTCTTTCCCTCTGGGTAAACATAGCGGATAGCAACACAGACACATCCATATGGAGACACACCTATTGGGTGCCTGGGGGAGGTGAGAGTTGTGTTGCTGCATTACTGTTTTTGAAATAATCAAGTTATGCTAGTATTTTGGGATTACAATTGACCTTACACACATTTTTTTTTTTTAAATTTAGAGTTTATTTAAAAGATAACGTGGTTTATTTTGTCTTTGACCATCACATAGAGAATTTTTGTTTCCTCCAAACTTCAGTATGAATCAACGAATTTTCAAAATGTGCATTGTTCCCTTGACGGAGTCGGGAATAGAAAATTATTTATTGCGTGAAGTAAAGTTAATTGAAAACTTGAATGCTTGCTTAAACCATATCATCCCTGAGATTTTAAGATATAACATGTTCACTATACGAATTCTAATTAAAATGCTGTAGGTGAGCGATCTGTAAGGCCCCGGATAAATAAAATGGCTCCCAACTACGCCAGCTTCGCAGAGTTTTGAGTTCTTTTTTATTAACATTCGTCTCACCCGCCACACTTATCCTAAAAGAGTGTGCCTCATTCAGGATTCATAATGATTTTTCTGAATTAAACAGTGTCATTAACTTTATACGTTCTTTGTACATATTTGTTGATTTTACATCCCTTTTGTCTGAGAAATATAAACATTTCTTTGATATAGCGGTCACGCTGCAAGCACACGTTTCATCAACGTCTGCCTATTGTAAAATCAATGGCCGCCACAGTTAATTCCTACACTCAGTGTGGCGATTACACAAGCGAAAAAGCACTAAAATTAATCGATTATCCTCCTTGAAAGAGATTATCCAGATTATCGGCGCTGTAACGGATACAAAAACAACCCAGAAAAAACCCGCATAGTGGCATTAAAACCACTTGCAATTCACAACGAGAACATCAATAGGGCGTCATTGTTAGTGATAAGGAGGAAATCTTTATAAAGCACCATTTGTTAGTGACAATGAGGACCTCAATTTCGCACCGTTGTTATTGACAATGAGGAAATCTATACGGCGCTATTTGATATTGATTTCTTTATTTTAATAACCATTGTGATTGACAACGATGAAAGCTATATGACTACATGTGTTTGTGACAATAAGGACATCAATATGGCGCAATTGTTTGTGCCAATGAGGACATCAATATGGCGCAATTGTTTGTGACAATGGGGACATCAATATGGCGCAATTGTTTGTGACAATGAGGACATCAATATGGCGCAATTGTTTGTGACAATAAGGACATCAATATGGCGCAATTGTTTGTGACAATAAGGACATCAATATGGCGCAATTTTTTGTGACAATGAGGACATCAATATGGCGCAATTGTTTGTGACAATGAGGACATCAATATGGCTCAATTGTTTNCGATATTTGTTAGTGTCAAATAGAAAATCAATATGGCACAATTTGTTACTGATATTGTGGAAATATATATGGTGAAATTTGTAAGTGACAATGAGGAAAGCAATACGGTACCATTTGTTAGTGACAATGAGGACATCAATATCACACCGTTGTGATTGACAATGAGGATATCTATATGGCGCTATTTGATATGGATTGCTTTATTTTACGAACTAGATTTTCCAAAGTTTTATTCCAAAACAGTTGGAATTTTTTGTGCTATTGCCTGCCTAGCGACACCAAAGATATCACACAATAGCAAGGTTCTTGCCATTTTTTTATACATTAGATATATCATTTAACTCTAAAATTAACTTGCTTTAAGTAAAAGATTATCCAGTATTTAGAGGAAAATATTAAAGTAATAAAATATTTAACTTTCCTTTTCCACTAAATCTCAACTTAATAAACACATGTTGACTTTTCTTATTCGCTTTGTATTTTATCTCTAAAAGGTGTAATTTCCTGTAGTTATCTTACCATTTCTCATAGAAAAGAAGTGTACACTATTGGGTTGAAATGGGAATGGAAAAACATAAAATCAATATCGCCATTGCCGCCACTGGAACAAGAGTGCACACAAAATCTTCCAGCGACATGAAGATTGGTGAAAGTATGATCCTAGGCGTAGCTCCAACTTCGAATAGTAGACAGGCAGGCGTTCTCTCATATTATCAGGTAAACTAGATTAAATTGCATTCATTGATCTTTATTTAAAACTTTGATTTCAATTATCTTAAAAAGAATATTTTTTTCCCTAGCGAACCACTTTGCGATACTAAAATGTTTACTATCACCAATTTTCACATCTATGAAATGTTGCTCTGAAAAATAAATTGAAAAATCCCTTTATAAAATTTGACAACTAGAGAAATAAATATTTCATGAAACGCGTTTGTAATACTTGCCGTACCGTAGCGATTTCGTTGCTCCAACTATGGGTTCAATAAAAGTAGAGACAGGAGAATCATTCAGGTAAGTTAGTCACTTTAGGATAAATTCTTCATCTTTTTTTTTCCCCGTTACTTTTATTTAACACTTCGTTATATTTAAAAAGGAAAATAGAATGTCCATTTCTTTAAAATTGATTCTTAACAATACCCCAATTATGTTTTGTCTAATTATACGCATATTAAAGCCATTAAATCGGATGAAATACATCTGATTTTTTAACTTTTTAAAATGTAATATTATAATATAATTATTAAAAATCAATTTTAATATCAGAATTAAGAATTTGACGACTTTTCCTAATTGTGAGTGTACGCTCTAAAAATCTATCATTAAAGTACCCCCATTTATAATGATAACAATTTGGAAATCAGCTTTCACGTATAAAATAGGACTAAACTTATCGCTAGACGCCAATGTCAATTTAGCAATAACAAGCCGTTATTTTTTCAGAATACCATTTACGTTAAAGAACTATACATTCTAGTTGTTTTTTTTTTTTTTTTTTTTTTTTTAAATAACTAGTGTACATTTACATTTATATTTGTAAATCCTAACCAGTCTTTAATACAACACTCAGGTTTGTAGAAAACATAAAATAAGAAATGTTTACTGCAAGTTACAAAATTGATTCGTTTTTTGTAAAACATAAAATTCCAGGTACGAGGACAATCAAAATCAAACTAAGCCTTGATTTGTCTTTGTCATCATAACAGAATTTGATTATTAAAAAAAAAAAGTTGTACATTAAAACAAAGTATAGACAAACTTAAATTTGGATAAAAAGGTAACAATACATTGTAATCAAATATGGAATATGCATATGAATCAATAAGAAGCTTCAATGTCATTTTTTTTTAAAAATCAGCTGCCCTAATCTCAAAATATTTTCAAAACCAGGCAACTAAAATTTTGCACAAAAAAATATGAAATCAACCTCCATACAATTATTTACTGTGACACCTGTGAATGGTGCATATGTGGAGACGGAAGTAAAACAGGTGTCATTCACAGTTTAAGCAAAAAAAAATAATATTTGTATTTCTGGGCAAGTTAGTGACTATGCCGTGGACAGTGCTGTCCGTTTTATCAAGGAAAGACCAAACATAAAGATTATGTATGCTGCAGCTTACAAAACGTATGTGTTCCATTGCCTATCTTGTAGCGTTAAAAGTCTAAGTCACTTGAAACGAGATTTTTCTTTCCAGCAGAACCCATATTAGGGTAACAAGGGGAGAGACTGCAATCAGGTTAGCACAATATTAAATTGGTAAAACAGAGTAGGGTTAAACCTGAAAAATGGAACGCAGCAAAACAACAAACGTGTCGACAGAAAGCCTTCTTCAGCGAACAAAACAACAGACAAGTAAAAACAAAAATAAAAATAAGAAATAGCACTTAGCTTAGAAGTAGAATCCATGGGCAGCAAAAGAAATGTGACTTTTAAGCGACTTTGTAGATCAGAGGAGGACTTTTGGGACAAAGCACTTGATATAATAATTGTCTATTTCCGGTGTTGGTTTTACCTGGAGACAGTACTTTCATCAGCCCACCAAAGGGTTACGAATATTACCCGTGCTGATGCCCTCAAGCCACGTCTGGGCGACAATGTTGACACTTATCACCCTCACAGTGTGACAGCTAAACTTGTTTTCCTTAAACACCGCCCTACATTACTCGCAGACACCAACACACGAGAAATTTTCTCTTCTCCACCTCTCATTGTCTTCAGACGGGATAAAAATCTGAGAGATCTCCTTATGCGCAGTCGTATCAACGCTGCCCCCTCCTAATTGGGGACCAAGCCATCTGGGCGCAGCCGATGCAGCACTTGCCCTTTTGTCGTCCAGACTCAACACATACGTTTCCTTAAGGGCAGTTTTCAGATACGCTATTTTTCCTTTGTACAAGCCGCAACGTTGTGTACGCTATTGTCTGCACACACTGTCAGATGACGTATATAGGGGAGACAGGACGCCGTCTCTCTGACAGGTGTACCGAACCCATCCGTAAAATTACACAAGATAAACAGTGTCCCTTCTCCAAACACTTCAATAGTAGCGACCACCAGGACAAGAAGGACTTTTCAAGAAGTGCGATAGTGGCTAGCACGAACAAACCAAGCCGGGTGAATTTGGAACACAGGCTTATCCTGACTTACAGCACTTTGACACCACATGGGATGAATGTCATGTCTCTTTTCACAGTTTGACCCTAGCCCCGCCCCTACACGTCCTGACATATCAAATTAGACTTTATTCTCCTCTTTTCTTTCGCTCTTCCCTATTTAATCTCAAACCCACTTAATTTCTGCCACATTTCTTTTGCTGCCCACGGATACTATTTCTAAGCTAAGTGCTATTTTTCTTATTTTTATACCGTTTTTTTCTGGGTTTTTTTGTTCGCTGAAGAAGGCTTTATGGCGACACGTTCGTCGTTTTGTTCCTTTTTCAGGTTTAAACCTACTCTGTAGTACCTATGTTATATAAGTTTATCTTATTAATTTAAAAAATCGATTCGAACAATAGGTTAAAACATCTCTATATCACAATTACTGTACTGTTTAGCAGAAAAAATATATGTAGAAATACCGCAGTTAGATTTTGATCTGATTCTTAAATACATTACTCTATTAGAGAAGGCATGCAAACCACCCCCCTCTGATTTTCTAATTGCTATCAAATGTAAGTTATCACAAATACGTCTGTAACAAGCTCAAGATAAGTCATCCCTTAAACAAAAATTCATTGAAAGTTTAATTAAGAATAAAAGTCTACTATTGCATTATAAACAGTATTCATAAATGTTCACTTTAACTGTGGCATAAGAACAGGAATTCAATTTAAAAAAAAAATATATTTACATTAAAAACATCTAAGTAAAAATATAAACCTAGACTTTGTCCATACCAGATACATTATTATAAACACATCGTATATTACGAATGTATAACAATTAGAAGCCTAATATATGTTAATTGAAACAGATTAGTGGCACTAAGCATCGACAAAATCGATTAAAGTTAGAAAATTGACTTAGGATATCTACATCTATGCGATTTACAATTATACCTATTCATAACGCGAACTGTTCGAACTCGAGTAAAATGTTAGCTTTTTTGCTTTTTAAAAAAAATTGTATTTCTATGTGTGCGTTATTGCATGTGCAATGAGCACTGCTATTGAAAGGTTCGTCAACTCCATACTGAGATTTACTGAAATCACTACTTGCATTATAAGCTTGACAAATTCTTACAGATGGTAGTGTGTCCTACAAGACTCAATGGTGTTTACCGAGCTATCGGTTACATAAGGACTGCTGTTGAATTGTATTTTTTTTTTGATTCAGACACTGTACATATAAAGGACAAATCAGTCATCAAACGTAATACAAAAATGAAGTTGTAATTAAATTACAAAATCATACAAAAGCCTTAAATATGCTCTGAATACGGTTACGTTCGATGTAAATGTTATCGAAATTAAATGTTTATGATAGGTAAGTTATAAAAAAAAAAATTCATCTGCATGAAAGTTACATAATTGCTGTTTCACTCGAACAACACAAGTTACCAGTCCAACCGTGCCGGTATATATTACAATACATCTTAATATCTACTTTCTTAATTCAAAACATATTTAAGGCTGTATTTCCTTTATATGCAATAACAAGACAACAAAAAAATCCCCAAATGTAGATTTCAAATAGAAAAATCACTTCAACTGGACAAAAAAAAAAATTATTGTAGTATTTAAACAAATAAAGTTGCCATTTCAATCAAAACAAACTCAGACTAATAGCTTTACCGTGATAGGACTTGTAACAAATTTATATCTCCTTGTAATAGCCTGTGTGTCATCAAATACCTCAACAAATCTCTTTTTCTACAAAACAATTAGGAACTTAAAATTTCGCTTGTAAACCATTTCATAAATCCTAAAAAGTAATTTAAAAGAAAATAATTTTTTATGTCAATCTATACAGTAATATATAAAAGGAATGTCTGTCTGCCTGTCTGTCTGTCTGTGTGTGTGTGTGTCTGTGTGTGCGTGTGTGTGCGCGTGTGGGAGTGTGCACTTGTGCGCGTGGGCGTGTGCGCGTGGGCGTGTGGGTGTGTGTGTGTGTAAGTGTGTAAGTGTGAAAGTAAGTAAGTAAGTAAGTAAGTAAGTATTTATGTATTAATGCATAGCTCGTATGCACTCCTACACCATTCATGCAACTTTGTTGAGTAGTTGTCCACTAGCCCGCGCAGTGTACTGAGTCATTAGAACACTTTTAAAATATTCCGCTTTTGGCCGGTAGCCCTTAATTCGTTTTTTTTTTCTTATAAGAGCTATGTAAAAATAATTTCAGTATGCGCTCATACACCATTTATCCAGGGGCCCTATGTTCCTTTATTCTTATATAAGCTATATCAATATAATTTTAATGCATATGCGCTATTTTTTTTTCTTATAAGAGCTATGTAAAAATAATTTCAGTATGCGCTCATACACCATTTATCCAGGGGCCCTATGTTCCTTTATTCTTATATAAGCTATATCAATATAATTTTAATGCATATGCGCTCCACCTCTATTCACGTGATTGCAACAAAACGTTAGAGGGTGTTTGCATTTTTCTGAGTCATTACATTCCTTTTACAACTTTTCGTTTTGGGCTGTTGGCCCTAAAATCATTTTTTTTTCTAATATGATTTTTGTAAATCTAATTTTAAACAGAGCTATCGCTTGGGTGGAGGGCATTGAATCATATACAAACTGAGGCATTTCAGTTTTTTTTTATTACATAATAAGTATGTGTCTGAATTTGAGCATCCATTTTACAATAATCCGTAGTCTTTATATATATATATAAACATGAATTTATGTATGTACGTATGCCTCGTATGCACCACACCATTAATGCGATTGTGATAAACTGTGGTGAGTTGTAGTCCACAAGTCTGTGCATTTTTCTAAGTCATAACAACCCTTTTGAAATGTTCCGTTTTGGAGCGTCGACCATAAATTCATTTATTTCTTATAGGAGCTTTGTAAAAAAATATTTCCCATAGCATTTATCTGTTTCACACGTTAAAATTTTTGTCAAATCTCTTTTTAAACGAATTAAACTATATAGTAAAACAAAATAATGCGTTAAAAAATATATTAAAAAAATACATTTTAAGAAACATTTTTACGTAAAAACTGGAGAAAAAAAATTTGACCAAATTTCCGTTCGATCATTTTAACGTTTATAAAATTTCTTTCGATCCAATTTCAGGATACAGTGGAAAACACATAACCACCCAAACCATTATAAACGTTGGTGTCAGATGACACAAGCGAATCGAAACATTTCTTGGCAAACATATACAAGTACAATTCATGTTTCCAAATGACATGGTTCCCTGCAAAAAAACTATCTTGCGCGAGAATTACATGGCAAGATTTAAAGTACAAAGGAAAATGTATCATCGCACTGGCAAACACCGACAGCTAATTCCTTAAATTTTATTTCATGAGGGATACTGGCAAACAAATTGATCAACGTTGTTAAATCAATAAAGGCACTAAACAGAAATAGTCGCTGCATTGCAACATTTTATTTCCTGTCTATGCTATCACAAGCTGATTGTAGTCCACATATAGTGGGAGTAAGTCTATGTTGTATTCGTAGCATTTCTTAACGAGACATCTAATAGTAAATATTTGAAAATCTAAAATGCCCATACAAAAATTGTCTGAAAGATACACTGAATTTGCCCCACAATGCATCGCTGCATTTTGAATTTATTATTTTTAACTTTTAATTTAGTATTCGCTTTTGCTCAAGACTCTTCTGAGTCCTCTATTTATGCTATCACTTCCTTGACGTCGATCAATGTTACCGGGTGGAATCTAATCTTGTTTCAATAGATTATCTTGTGCACAACATAACCAGAATGAATTTAGTTTATGTATGGCATAGGGCGCCATAATGCCTCCCCTTATGCTTAAAAAATTATGTTCCGTGATCAAAAGTCTTATTAAAACATTAATAATAATAATAATAAGTGGCCTTATATAGCGTGGTACCCCAGCTAAAAAGTATTATCAAAAGAGATATAATCATGACATTAAAATAATACATTTATGAAATAAAGAACATCAACAAAATATATACTCACCCACCCCACCCCATAACTTTTACAAGGCAAACCATGGACGACAGCCAGCAAGATCGATGATCGGTCAGAGGAGGGAATCAGTCATGGTAGTATAATTGAATGAGATGTATTTTGAGTGCAGTTTTGAAGGCCTTGGTTGTTGGTATATTGCATATGTTTAGTGGCAAAGAATTCCATTGTTTGGGGGCGCAGAAAGAGAAAGATCGTTCACCATATGTTTTAGTGTGTGTCTTGGGAACGGACAGAATATGCGTGTCTGCGGAGGAGCAAGGCTGTTGAAGGGGTGAATAGACAGAAAGAATTTCGGTTAGATAGGAATCCAAGAAAATGTTGTGTCAGAGAACAGACAACTTGTAGTCAATGCGTGCCTGCATAGGGAGCCAATGAAGGGAATGGAGTAGTGGAGTGACGTGATTTTTTTTTTTTTTTTTTGCCTTTAGAACTAGCCTAGCAGCTGAGTTTTTAACTTTCTGCAGGTTTTCTATGCAGCGCTTTGGTGAACCTGACAGAAGAGAGTTGCAATATCATATGTATACTCCAAAATTAAACTCTTGATTGTTAAATAATCACAAATTTTCTGGTTACTGCATTTATATCATATAGTTACTACATCTATATCAAATTGTTACTGAATCTATATCAAATAGTTACTACATCTCTATCAAATAGTTACTGCATCTCTATCAAATAGTTACTGCATCTCTATCAAATAGTTACGACATCTAAATCAAATAGCTACTGCATCTAGATTAAATAGTTAGTACATCTATATCAAATAGTTAGTACTTCCATATCAAATAGTTACTACATCAATATCAAATATTTACTACATCAAAATCAAATAGTTTCTACATCTATAGCAAATAGTTACTTTTTCTATATCCTATAGTTACCGAATCTATATCAAATAGTTACATCATCTATATTAAATAGTTACTACATCTCCATCAAATAGTTACTACATCTATATCAAATAGTTACTGAATCAATATCAAATGTTACTGCATCTATATGAAATAGTTACTACATCTATAAGAAATAGTTACTAAATCTCTATCAAATAGTTACTACATCTATATCAAATATTTACAGCATCTATATCAAATAGTTACTGCATCTATATCAAATCGTTATCGCATTTATATCAAATAATTACCGCATCCATATCAAATAGTTACTACATCTATATCAAATAGTTACTATATCTCAATTAAATAGTTGCTACATCTATATCAAATAGTTACTACATCTAAATCAAATAGTTACTACATCTATAGCAAATAGTTACTACATCTATATCAAATAGTTACAGAATCTGTATCAAAAACTTATTAAATCTATATCAAATAGTTACTGAATTTATATCAAATAGTTATTATAAAAAAGTTATTATATCTATATCAAATAGTTACTACATCTATATCAAATAGTTACTTTATCTCTATCAAAGGTTTATACATCTAACTCAAATAGTTACTACATCTATATCAAATAGTTACTGAATCTAGGGATCAAAAAGTTACTGCATATATCAAATAGTACCGCATTTCTATCAAAAAGTAACTACATCTAAATCAAATAGTTACTACATCTAAATCAAATAGTTACAACATCTTTATCAAATAGTTACTGCATCTCTATCAAATAGTAACTACATCTAAATCAAATAGTTACTACATCTAAATCAAATAGTTAATACTTCTATTTCAAATAGTTACTACATCTCTATAAACTAGTTACAATATCTGTATCAAATAGTTACTAAATCTATATCAAAAATTTACTGCATTTATATCAAATATTTATTACATCTATATCAAATAGTTACTACATCTATATCGAATTGTTACTACATTCTATCAAATAATTATTGCATCTATATCAAATAGTTACCTCATCTATATCAAATAGTTACTACATCTATATCAAATAATTACCGCATTTATAACCAATAATTACCGCATCCATATTAAATAGTTACTACATCTATATCAAAAAGTTACTACATCTATATCAAATGGGTACTGCATCTATTTCAAATAGTTACTACATCTATCTTAAATAGTTACCGCACATATATCAAATATTTACTGCAATTATATCAAATAGTTACTACATCTCTATCAAATAGTTACTACATCTATATCAAATATTTACTGTTTCTCTATCAAATAGTTACTACATCTTTACTGAATAGTTACTATATCTAAATCAAATAGTTACTGAATCTATATCAAATAGTTACTACATCTCTATCAAATAGTTACTACATCTCTATTGAATAGTTACTACATCTAAATCAAATAGTTACTACATCTATATCAAATAGTTACTGCATCTATATCAAATAGTTACTACATCTCTATCAAATAGTTACTGCATGTCTATCAAATAGTTCCTGCATTTATGTCAAATAGTTACTGCATCTATATCAAGTAGTTACTACATCTAAATCAAATAGTTACTACATCTGTATAAAATAGTTACTACATATATATCAAATAGTTACTGTATCTCTATCAAATAGTTACTGCATCTCTATTAAATAGTTAGTGCATCTTTATTAAATAGTTACTACATCTCTGTCAAATAATTACTACATCTATATCAAATAGTTTCCGCATCTATATCAAATATTTACTACATCTCTATCAACGAGTTACTAAATATCTATCAAATACTTACAGCATCTCTATCAAATAGTTACTGCATCTATATCAAATTGTTACCATATATATCTCAAATAGTTACAACATCTCTATCAAATAGTTGCTGCATCTATATCAAATAGAAACTACATCTATATCAAATAGTTCGTACATCTCTATCAAATAATTACTACATCTATATCAAATAATTACAGCATCTATATAAAATAGTTACTACATCTACATCAAATAGCTACTGCATCTCTATCAATTAGTTACTGCATCTATATGAAACTGTTACTCTATCTATCTTAAATAGTTACTACATCTCTATCAAATAGTTACTGCATCTATATCAAATAGTTACTATATCTTTATTAAATAGTTACTACATCTCTATCAAATATTTGATGCATCTATATCAAATAGTTACTACATCTCTATCAAATAGTTACTAAGTCTATATCAAATAGTTACCGCATCTATATAAAATAGTTACTACACTTACATAATATAGCTACTGCATCTCTATCAAATAGTTACTGCATCTATTTCAAATTGTTACTATATCTATCTTAAATAGTTACTACATCTCTGTCAAATATTTACTACATCTATATCAAATAGTTACTGCATCTATATCAAATAGTTACTACATCCATATCAAATAGTCACTACATCCCTATCAACGAGTTACTACATCTCTATCAAATAGTTACTGCATCTCTATCAAATAGTAGCCACATCTATATCAAAAAGTTACTGCATCGATATCAAATAGTTACTGCATCTATATTAAATATTTACATCATATATATAAAATAGTTACTGCATCTATATAAAATAGTTACTACATCTATATCAAATAGTTACCTCATGTATATGAAATAGTTACTACATCTCTATTAAATATTTAAATCATATATATCAAATAGTTACTAAATCTTTAATAAATAGTTACTACATCTATATCAAATAGTTACTACATCTCTATCAAAGAGTTACTACATCTCTATCAAATAGTTACTACATCTCTATCAAATAGTTACTGCATCTCTTTAAAATAGTTACTGCATCTATATAAAAGAGTTACTATATCTATCTTAAATAGTTTTTAAATCTCTATCAAATAGTTACTGCATTTATATCAAATAGTTACTGCATCTATATCACATAGTTACTGCATCTCTATAAAATAGATACTGCATCTATATCAAATAGTTATAGCATCTATATCAAATAGTTGCCACATCTATATCAAAAAGTAACTGCATCTCTATCAAATAGTTACTGCATTTATATCAAAAAGTTACTACATCTATATTAAAAAGTTACATCTAGAATAAATATTTACTGCATCTTTATGAAATAGTTATTACATGTCTATCAAATAATTACTGCATATCTATCAAAAGATGCCTTAACTATTTGATAGAGATGCAGTAACTATTTGATATAGATGCAGTAACTATTTGATATAGGTGCAGTAACTATTTGATAGAGATGTATTAATTATTCGATATAGATGTATTAACCATTTGATATAGATGTAGTAACTATTTTATATAGATGCAGTAACTATTTGATATAGATGTTACAAATATTTGCTACATATGCAGTAATATAATTTGATATAGATGTAGTGGCTATTTGATAGAGTTGTAGCAATTTTTTGATAGAGATATAGTAGTAGGGCCTATGTGATACAGATGCGGTAACTATTTGATATAGATGCAGTAACTATTTGATATAGATGCGGTAACTATTTGATATAGATGCAATAACTATTTGATAGATATCCAGTAACTATTTGATGGAGATGTAGTAACTATTTAATAAAGATTTAGTAACTATTTGATAGAGTTGCAGTAAATCTTTGATGTAGATGCTGTAACTATTTGATATACATGTAAGAAATATTTGATAAAGATGCAGTAACAATTTGATATAGATGCATTAACTATTTGAAATAGATGCTGCAACTATTTGATATACATGTAAGAACTCTTTGATATATATGCAGAAACAATTTGATATTAATGCAGTAACTAATTGATATAGATGCAGTAATTATTTGACGTAGATGTAGTATTTATTTGATATAGATGCGGTAACTATTTGATATAGAAGTAGTAACTATTTGACATAGATACGGTAATGATTTGATATAGATGCAGTAACTATTTTATATAGATATATTAACTATTTGATATAAGTGTAGTAACTATTTAATAAAGATGTATTAACTTTTTGATGTAGATGTAGTAACTATTTGATATAGATGTAGTAACTATTTGATATAGATGTAGTAACTATTTGATATAGATGCTGTAACTTTGTGATATAGATGTAGTAAATATTTGATTTTAATGTAGTAACTATTTGATATAGATGCAGTAACTATTTGACATAAATGCAGTAACTATTTGATAGATATGAAGTAACTATTTGATAGAGATTTAGTAACTATTTGATATAGATGCAGTAACTATTTGATAGAGATGTAGTAACTATTTGATTTAGATGTAGTAACTATTCGATAGAGATGTAGTAACTATTTGATAGAGATACAGTAAATATTTGATATATATGTAGTAACTATTTGATATAGATGTAGTAAGTATTTGATATAATGCATTAACTATTTGATATAGATGATGTAACTTTTTGATATAGATGCAGTAACTATTTGACATAAATGCAGTAACTATTTGACATAAATGCAGTAACTATTTGATAGAGATGTAGTAAATATTTGATAGAGATGTAGTAATTATTTAATAGAGATGCAGTAACTATTTGATTTAGATGCAAAAACTATTTGATATAGATGCAGTAACTATTTGACATAAATGGGGTAACTATTTGATAGATATGCAATAACTATTTGATAGAGATGTAGTAAATATTTGATATAGATGCAGTAACTATTTGATAGAGATGTAGTAACTATTTTATATAGATGCTGTATCTATTTTATCTAGATGTAGTAACTATTTGATCTAGATGTAGTGACTATTTGATATAGATGTAGTAAATATTTGATATAAATGCAGTAACTATTTGATATAGATGCAGTAACTATTTGATATAGATGTAGTAACTATTTGATATAGATGTAGTAACTATTTGATATAGATGCTGTAACTATTTGATATAGATGTAGTAAATATTTGATTTAAATGTAGTAACTATTTGATATAGATGCAGTAACTATTTGACATAAATGCAGTAACTATTTAATAGATATGCACATTGGTATTTGTTACATTGGTATTTGTTACATTGATATTTGTTACATTGGTTTTTGTTACATTGATATTTGTTACATTGGTATTTGTGTCATTGATATTTATTACATTGATAATTGTTACATTGATATTTGTTACATTGGTATTTGTTACATTGGTATTTGTTACATTGATATTTGTTACATTGGTATTTGTTACATTGGTATTTGTTACATTGATATTTGTTACATAAGTATTTGTTACATTGGTATTTGTTACATTGGTATTTCTTAAATTGATATTTATTTGTTACATATGTCATTGTTACATTGGTATTTGTTACATTGGTATTTTTTACATAGGTCTTTGTTACATTTGATATTTTTTAAATTGATATTTGTTACATTGATATTTTTTAAATTGATATTTGTTACATTGATATTTGTTACATTGGTATTTGTTACATTGGTATTTGTTACATTGATATTTGTTACATTGGTATTTGTTACATTGGTATTTGTTACATTGATATTTGTTACATTGGTATTTGTTACATTGGTATATGTTACATTGATATTTGTTACATTGGTATTTGTTACATTGATATTTGTTACATTGGTATTTGTTACATTGGTATTTGTTACATTGATATTTGTTACATTGGTATTTGTTACATTGGTATATGTTACATTGATATTTTTTACATTGGTATTCGTTACATTTATATTTATTACATTGGTATTTGTTACATTGATATTTGTTACATATGTATTTGTTACATAAGTATTTGTTACATTGGTATTTGTTACATTGGTTTTTCTTAAATTGATATTTATTTGTTACATAGGTCATTGATACATTGGTATTTGTTACATTGGTATTTGTTTTATAGGTCTTTGTTACATTTGATATTTTTTAAATTTTTATTTGTTACATTGGTATTTGTTACATTGATATTTGTTACATTGGTATTTGTTACATTGGTATTTGTTACATTTATATTTTTCTGACCAATTTTCCCTTTAAATGGATGCCTATATAACTATTCAAATCAATGTATCATCTTTTTAATATTTTTTTTTTTAATTTGTTAAAAGATTCCAGGGGCCTATTTTTGGAGTTGTGGGCAGCTTCTCCTTATATCTCCCAAGCCCTTCAGCCCCCCCCCCTTCCCACACTATGGACTACCCTAACCCCCTACCCCACCCCCACTCCATTTGGATGGTACCACGCACTTTAAGAATTGCTGGTTAACAATAAAAGAACATGGACACGTTAAGAAGATACACAAAGTAGGCTTAGTTCTTATGTGCAAGGCGCTGAAAAAGCACAACGGAAAGTGTAAGCTAACTTCTTGTGTGTTTGGGCTAAGAAGGATGAAGTTCATCATAACCATTCCCCATCCATCGAGCTGTCATATTGTAAAAGTCTCTTCAGACAGAGGGATTCCCACCAAGTGTCTGGTATAAAAACGAGCAGTTACAATACGAAGTATTATTTGATTGTTAAGTTAGATATAAGAATGATTATTTTACTTAACAAATTTCGATTGAAGTAAGCACGAAGCAAAACAAGAAACAGTTAAAATGTGTGGCACATATTTCGTGTTGACTATTCTAATTGCTGAAACAACTGTTGTAATTTAAATGGAATTGTCACCTTGAGTAAAGTACTACCTCGTCATAGTGCTGACCAGCTGATTAAAACAATTGCCGCAGTCCAGAATACCTTGGCTTTTATGACAGGTATGATCAGAAATGGCCTCGCCATCATGTATCTCCTTGTAAATACTTAAGCCAAACATCAAATTTGCCATCCACGCCAGTCAAGGACAGGTTCAGAAGACTTCCCCACAAACTAGGCCGTGGTAATCGGACATATGCGGGTTCTGGTCATGTACTAATAAGATCATGTTTACTCTTGGCGTTATCGTTGAGCGCCGGTGAATTCATCAGTTCCACGAAAATGGTTCAATGGAAACAAATCTAATCTTTTGTGTGTGTGTTTTAAAATCAAATACTTCACTCGCATTACATTTGCTTGTTAATGAAAAGGAAAACAAAATCATTCTAAAATTTCTTCATGAAAGGCTGTATACACACACAACAGGATATTATGTTCCGCTATCATTTTTTTCCTATAATGAAACTGAAAAAAATGCCTCAAAAGTTATGGCACTTTAGAATGGATGATGAAATCAAACGTATTGTCATTAAACAACTTTTGAGTTAAAATGTTTTCCCTTCCGCATTTAGTCAGGTTTTTTTACAAATATATTTTTTTACAATTGTATTATAAAACTCTACTTCCTTAGAGGATTCTCAGTTTCTATTAGCTGAATCTAAAAATTTTAAACTTATGAATACATGCGTCTATTTTGGTCTGACGTAGCATATTTAAAAACAACTAGAACAACTTTCAACTATATGATCAACGTAAGACCTCAATTCACAGGCTTAGACATTTGTCGGCTTACACTTGTAGATTATATGGATGTTTATTTATAATTTTAAAAAATACAACAAAATAATAGCTACAAGATAGAGGAAAATTGGTTTTTTTTTTTTAGTAAACATGGTTGCAATCTTTACTAATTGTAGCGCTGAAAAATAAGTTTATATAAAAGATGAAATACATATTTTGTCAACCTTAAAATGGTACGAAACAATTTAGTTTAATAATAATTTGTCAACATTTTTTAAAAATCCTAATGTAAAGTGAAAAATATGGGTTCTTGATAGAATAAAAGTAGACTCTTTGGGTTAGATTGTAAAGGCAGAAAAAAGAGGAAAGAAAGAACTACGTGTTCTTGCAAGTAGAAGGGGGATGACGTTGCACTTATTACTTAGCACATTAAGGATGACGCTGTGATGTAAAAAAACCACAAAATAAACTGGTAATAACTGGACAATTGGACTAATCATTTGGAAGTTATTATATTGAACAGACTTCTTATCTGATGAGGAAGGAAAACAGAGCTTAAATTATCAGTTTTGTGTTGTTGACAGAGAAAAAAGAATAACTGCGGTGAAAAAAAGAGAGTTGCTGTAGAGAAAGAAAGGGACCTGCGGTAGAGAAAGAGAGTAAGGGTGGAGACACAACATTGGGGTAGAGAAAGAGAGCGAGAGATAGGGATAAAGAGACAGTTGGTAGAGAAAGCAAGGAATTGAGAAGACTATGGTTTTAGCGAATTTTATGACTTTCAAGAGTTTTGCTGAAGTCATTGTCAAATTGAGTAGGGATTTTCTTGACTAAGGGATCGATTAAATAACATCTCCTGAAATGTACAATAGATACTTATTTGAAGATCCCTTCTCAAAATTACAGTAGACATATTTTTAGGGGAGACCTCCTCCAACTTACAGTTAACTTATACTTAGTGAAGACCGCTTCAAAAATACTTCAGACATATTTAGTGGAGACATCGTCCAACTTACAGTAGACATATATTCAGTGGGTATCTTCTCTTCTACCTCACAAAATTATATGTCAAAAAGTGTTTAGCCCTAAATTTAAAATGATTACACATAAATGTGCAGAATTGAATGCACTTTAAATTAATATCAATGGTTAATGCCAAATCGAACATTTGATTTTTTCTCGGAAAAACCAAAATACAAAAGGAATATCGTGACTTACCTTTCCACACTCCTTTCAGATTAATACTCAGTTATGCGATGGTTCCTCTACCCACCTTTTGTTTTAATGAGAGCTGAGATTGAAATATTTTTGAAAGACAAAATCCGACCTAAAATTTTATATTTACAGTGAGCGAACAGTTCATGAAAATAGCCTTTTCTTCAAATTAGATCAAGCACTAAAAAACTCAAATATTTGAAAGGTTTAAACCATTGGTCTCCCAATTCAAGCTGCTAATGTTAGTGAATAATTGCTAAGCATTAAGCTAAAGTTACTTTCAATAATTGCCGCCAATATTTTCAAAATGTTACACATTTTAAACAAATTTTGGTTTTGGGATATCCCATTATTACATTTAAATATATATTTGGTGTTATACCCTCCAGACACGTTGATTGTAAAAGGAATTAACCGGTCGTCGCAATAATTCATCGAAAACACAATTGACCTATCACTGCAAGAGTTGTTCCACAACAAAAGAGTCTTGTCACCGTAAGAGTTGATCGACAAAATAATAGACCTGTCACCACAAGATTTTGTCAACAGAAAAACAGGCCTGTAACCGAAAGAGTTGGTCCATCGCATAATAGACCATCGAAAGAGTTGATCTACAAAATAATAAATCCTTCATATAATTTACAACTTATCCACCACTTGTGTTTTAAAAAACACTGTTTATGGTCAAAATGACGCCCTTTGAATTTAGTGCTCTAGGCAGTTGCCTGCTTTGCCTTTACCTAAGGCCAACCCTACCAGAACCACTGGTGAATGGGACTTTTAAAACCTTGGATAGCAACTCATTTCAGACGGCCGACAAACCTTGTTACTTTCTTTATGCATTTTACGACCTCAGGTAAGCATATCCCGTCACAATCGGGGGTGAAGTATAGATTTGTTCTAGAAGGCCTATAGCTATGATCCGAATATCTTAAAGGAGTCACCTTCGATAATTTATTGGAACAAAGCGACATAAGATGTCAACAGAATTATTTTCCAAATAAGAAAGTTCCACTATATACAAAAAATCATTTCCGTTTCAAAAATATTCGTATATTTTTTTTAAAATGCGTTTTGTTAAATTAGTTAGCTTTTTAATTATTGTAGTTTTGTTTCCTTATTTGTGTGTGTGTGTATAGAACGTCTTTTACGATTTTAAATAAATATCTTGGCAAAGGAATTTTCAAATCTTACCCTCAAAATCGTAATCTTTAAATCATACTCTTCAAATTATACCTGTAAAATCATACTCTGGCCTGAATGATCGTGGTTGGTCATGGGTGAGACTTGAATACCTTTGGTCGGTCCAAGATGTGACCTGAATACCTGTGGTTGGTCCTAGATGTGACCTGAATAGCTGTGGTGAGTCCTAGGTATGATCTTAATACACGTGGTCACGTATATAAATTTCATTCTGTGAAAACACGAGACTCAAGAACGGTTAGTAAGAGGATTTCAAAACACCAGATGCCACCAAGTATGAGAGACTGACCACTGTAGAAAACAGACCAATTGAGATGCCATGCTTTCCTACAAAGTTTAGTCGTACATAACAAATCTATAGTGTCAGATTTTGAGCCGACTCCGTACATACTAAACCTATAGTATTAGAGCAATGTGGTGTTTTAGAAGATAGGTTTATAATGGACATATTTCTAACTAATACAGAACATTTACTTTTAAAAGTGGCTACAAGGGAAAGTCATTCACCCCATCATAAGTGACGTCCGGGGGTTGCGGAGGCTCCCTCTTCACTTCCTATGCGACAGTTACAATAACTAAACACACTACAAACACCTTAACAAGTACTACATACGTTAGCAAAATATCGCCTGATAAATGAAAGGCGGCAAACCCTTGATAATATTGTATCGTTTTTAATTGTAAAATGTTATCTCCCTTTCTTGAATTGCAGGCGTAATTTCAAATTGAAAAGTTTACAAAATAAGACATTTCAGAATTCTCACTATTTTCAAAAGATTTTTTTTTCTTAAAAATTTGTGCAAAATTCTCTTGCAACTACTAAAAATTGAATGACTAGACAATCTAGACCAGGTCTGCACAATTGAAAATATTATAATAATGTGTTCAACAGCACCGACAATGCACTATTGAGCATTAGAAATTAGCAACTTCTCCTCAACAAATCAACCAATGGAAATAGCTGTAAGGAGATAGTCTTGCCAGGGGAGCGCGACCGGTCGCCGGGCACGGGGCAGGTGAGCCCCCTCACCAGACGCTTGCCAGGGGAGCGCGACCGGTCGCCGGGCACGGGGCAGGTGAGCCCCCTCACCAGACGCTTGCCAGGGGAGCGCGACCGGTCGCCGGGCACGGGGCAGGTGAGCCCCCTCACCAGACGCTTGCCAGGGGAGCGCGACCGGTCGCCGGGCACGGGGCAGGTGAGCCCCCTCACCAGACGCTTGCCAGGGGAGCGCGACCGGTCGCCGGGCACGGGGCAGGTGAGCCCCCTCACCAGACGCTTGCCAGGGGAGCGCGACCGGTCGCCGGGCACGGGGCAGGTGAGCCCCCTCACCAGACGCTTGCCAGGGGAGCGCGACCGGTCGCCGGGCACGGGGCAGGTGAGCCCCCTCACCAGACGCTTGCCAGGGGAGCGCGACCGGTCGCCGGGCACGGGGCAGGTGAGCCCCCTCACCAGACGCTTGCCAGGGGAGCGCGACCGGTCGCCGGGCACGGGGCAGGTGAGCCCCCTCACCAGACGCTTGCCAGGGGAGCGCGACCGGTCGCCGGGCACGGGGCAGGTGAGCCCCCTCACCAGACGCTTGCCAGGGGAGCGCGACCGGTCGCCGGGCACGGGGCAGGTGAGCCCCCTCACCAGACGCTTGCCAGGGGAGCGCGACCGGTCGCCGGGCACGGGGCAGGTGAGCCCCCTCACCAGACGCTTGCCAGGGGAGCGCGACCGGTCGCCGGGCACGGGGCAGGTGAGCCCCCTCACCAGACGCTTGCCAGGGGAGCGCGACCGGTCGCCGGGCACGGGGCAGGTGAGCCCCCTCACCAGACGCTTGCCAGGGGAGCGCGACCGGTCGCCGGGCACGGGGCAGGTGAGCCCCCTCACCAGACGCTTGCCAGGGGAGCGCGACCGGTCGCCGGGCACGGGGCAGGTGAGCCCCCTCACCAGACGCTTGCCAGGGGAGCGCGACCGGTCGCCGGGCACGGGGCAGGTGAGCCCCCTCACCAGACGCTTGCCAGGGGAGCGCGACCGGTCGCCGGGCACGGGGCAGGTGAGCCCCCTCACCAGACGCTTGCCAGGGGAGCGCGACCGGTCGCCGGGCACGGGGCAGGTGAGCCCCCTCACCAGACGCTTGCCAGGGGAGCGCGACCGGTCGCCGGGCACGGGGCAGGTGAGCCCCCTCACCAGACGCTTGCCAGGGGAGCGCGACCGGTCGCCGGGCACGGGGCAGGTGAGCCCCCTCACCAGACGCTTGCCAGGGGAGCGCGACCGGTCGCCGGGCACGGGGCAGGTGAGCCCCCTCACCAGACGCTTGCCAGGGGAGCGCGACCGGTCGCCGGGCACGGGGCAGGTGAGCCCCCTCACCAGACGCTTGCCAGGGGAGCGCGACCGGTCGCCGGGCACGGGGCAGGTGAGCCCCCTCACCAGACGCTTGCCAGGGGAGCGCGACCGGTCGCCGGGCACGGGGCAGGTGAGCCCCCTCACCCTTTTTTTTAAAAATATATTTTCTATATATTGAGAAATTCACAGTATAAGAAAAAGCAAATAATTTATACGAATAAATAAAACACTTAAAGTTTTATGACTTAAAACGTTTTCACTATTTTTAGTTTTTTATAAAATTATATTAACTAACAAAATCAGAAAAATATTACTCAAATATGCCTCTAGTATAGCTGATAAAGTGTCACTAAAACGAAAGCGATAGTTTCCCTTGAAAGGCATTAAGTTGAAGAATGGGCTGAATTTAAAAAAAAAATATAACAATTGAATGATAATAGACGGTTATAACATAAACATTAATTATTAACAATGAATTTACTAAATTTAAAACACAAATTTTATATTGCAATTCAAAACATTTATTTGTGTTAAAACATATTGTTCCACAATCTAAAATGTAAATAGGAATATATAAATTTACATAAACAAAAGTTACTTTTGAATGGAATTTTATGTATTTAAATAAACAAAACATATTTTTTAGTTTCGGAATTCAAAAACTGGTTGATGTCATTAAAATGTCTTTTCATCCTACACGGTAATGATGGAGCTCGATTTAATTGTATGTAGCCTTCATTTAAATGTATGTATCCTTCATTTAATTGTATGTAGCCTTCATTTAAATGTATGTAGCCTTCATTTAATTGTATGTAGCCTTTATTTAATTGTATGTATCCTTCATTTAATTGTATGTAGCCTTTATTTTATTGTATGTAGCCTTAATTTAAGTGTATGGGAGTTGGGGCACAGTGGATCAAGGGGCATAATGAATCAGTGGTATTTTCTACCAAAAAACCGGGAGATTTCTGTTGCTGACGTCATCATTATTTGCGTATTTACATCCGCCATCTTTATTTATACAGCATTGCTTGTTCTAAAGTCAATTTGAAATTTTACAAGGTAAGTTATGTTTTTTACCATCAAAAGTAAATTTTAGGACCTTCTCTAATTTTATTTCACAGATTTTATTATTAAGATGTTAAAAATTCGATGTAATTGATTAGCATTAGTGAGCTAGTAGAATGTATTCAAACAATTTATCTGTGCTATGCAGCCAGCCATGTAGCAGAAAATTAAATTTGTTTATTTTTTTTTTATCTTGGGGCACAGTGAATCGGGGCATGTTGGATCATTTAAGCTATTGATTCAATGTGCCCCATTTATGCTCTTTAATAATATTTTAAAATATTGACATACATATGTTAAACGCAAGTTTGTGGAATATAAATAAATCAGAAAAAGTATGAATTTGGACTAGATTTTAATACCAGTGAAGATTAAGATAAGATATTTTTAATTAAATAGTTATTCTTTAATAAATCGATTTCTCAAAAATTCAGTTGTGTTCTTTTTTTCTTTCCTCTTCCAGATAAAATGGTTAGAAACAGAGTTCACAGAGAGTCAAATAGAAATGTTGGTTACACAACAGCTGAAGATATGAAGGAGGCTTTACATCATGTTTTGGAGGAAGGAAAATCTCTTTGGACTGATGGCAAAGACAGCAACATTAAATTTTCAAGTCTCCGCAGATATGTCGAAAAGGCAACACAGGGCCACTGCAATCTGGATTAGACCAAACATCATTTTCACCAAAATATAAATGCTGCCAAATTTTTGATAATGAAGAAGAAGAATTGTCAAATTGCCCAGACCTCTGCTCCATGGAGGGACGGCTCGAGTTGCTCGCCATTTCAAATGTTGATTTATCAGAATATGGCTATTTTCTATGTTGATTTTTTGCAATTATTGTTTGGTTGTCATTTTATATTTTATCATTTAAATTGTTTGGTGCTACAAATAAATAAATTATTCATTTACAAAATGTTTGCCTACATTTTTTAGTGTCTATGAGTCTACAGTTAAAGAAAATAAGTAGGTTGTATGACTGTTTATATTTGAGTTTATACAAGATTATCATATTATGAAAAATAACATTCAGTGCAATAATTGCATTAAATTCACAACCCTCACTATAATTTAAGTCAATTTTAAGTAAGCCACAGATAATGGTATGTAGCCTTCACTTAATTGTTTGTAACCTTCCTTTAATTGTTTTTGGCCTTTATTTAATTGTAGGTGGCCTTTATTTAATTGTATGTAGCCTTTATTTGATTGTATGTAGCCTTGATTTAATTGTATGTGGCCTTTATATAATTGGAGGTGGCCTTTATTTAATTGTATGCAGACTTTTTTTAATTGTTTGTAGCCTTTATTTAATTGTATGTAGCCTTTATTTAATTGTATGTAGCAGTTATTTAATTGTAAATTGCCTTCATTTAATTGTATGTAGCCTTCATTTAATTGTATGTAGCCTTCATTTAATTGTATGTAGCATTCATTTAATTGTATGTAGCATTCATTTAATTGTATTTAGCCTTCATTTAATTGTATGTAGCCTTCATTTAATTGTATGTAGCCTTTATTTAATTGCATGTAGCCTTTATTTAATTGTAAAGTAGCCTTCATTTAATTGTATGTAGCCTTAATTTAATTGTATGTAGCCTTAATTTAATTGTATGTAGCCTGTATTTAATTGCATGTAGCCTTCATTTAAATGTATGTTGCCTTCATTTAATTGTATGTAGCCTTCATTTAATTGTATGTAGCATTCATTTAATTGTATTTAACATTCATTTAATTGTATTTGGCCTTCATTTAATTGTATGTAGCCTTCATTTAATTGTATGTAGCTTTTATTTAATTGTATGTAGCCTTTATTTAATTGTATGTAGCCTTTATTTAATTGTATGTAGCCTTTATTGAATTGTATGTAGCCTTCATTTAATTGTATGTAGCCTTCATTTAATTGTATGTAGCATTCATTTAATTGTATGTAGCATTCATTTAATTGTATGTAGCCTTCATTTATATGTATGTAGCCTTCATTTAATTGTATGTCGCCTTCATTTAATTGTATGTCGCCTTCATTTAATTGTATGTCGCATTCATTTAATTGTATGTCACCTTTATTTAATTGTATGTAGCCTTAATTTAATTGTATGTAGCATTCATTTAATTGTATGTAGCCTTCATTTAATTGTATGTAACCTTCATTTAATTGTATGTAGCCTTATTTTAAGTGTAATTAGCCTTTATTAAATTGTATGTAGCCTTAATTTATTTGTATGTAGCCTTTATTAAATTGTATGTAGCCTTCATTTAATTGAATGTAGCCTTCATTTAATTGTATGTAGGCTTCATTTAATTGTATGTAGCCTTTTTT
>CAXITT010000885.1:231477-262431 GCA_964033795.1 Lymnaea stagnalis
TGTATGTAGCCTTCATTTAATTGTATTTAGCCTTCATTTAATTGTATAGAGCCGTTATTTAAATTAATGTAGCCTTTATTTAATTGTATGTAGCCTTCATTTAATTTTATGTAGCCATTCATTTAATTGTATGTGGCCTTTATTTTATTGTATTTAGTCGATATTTAATTGTATATAGCCTTTATTTAAGTGTATGTAGCCTTCATTTAATTGTATGTAGCCTTCATTTAATTGTATGTGGCCTTCATTTTATTGTATGTAGCCTTTATTTAAATTGTATGTAACCTTCTTTTAATTGTATGTCGCCTTAATTTAAGTGTATGTAGCCTTTATTAAATTGTATGTAGCCTTCATTTAATTGTATGTACCCTTCATTTAATTTCATGTAGACTTCATTTAATTGAATGTAGCCTTCATTTAATTGTATGTAGCCTTTATTTAATTGTAAAGTAGCCTTCATTTAATTGTATGTAGCCTTAATTTAATTGTATGTAGCCTTAATTTAATTGCATGGAGCCTGTATTTAATTGCATGTAGCCTTCATTTAAATGTATGTTGCCTTCATTTAATTGTATGTAGCCTTCATTTAATTGTAAGTAGCATTCATTTAATTGTATTTAACATTCATTTAATTGTATTTGGCCTTCATTTAATTGTATGTAGCATTCATTTAATTGTATGTAGCATTCATTTAATTGTATGTAGCCTTCATTTAATTGTATGTAGCCTTCATTTAATTGTATGTAGCCTTCATTTAATTGTATGTAGCCTTTATTTAAATGTATGTAGCCTTCATTTAATTGTATTTAGCCTTCATTTAATTGTATAGAGCCGTTATTTAAATTAATGTAGCCTTTATTTAATTGTATGTAGCCTTCATTTAATTTTATGTAGCCATTCATTTAATTGGATGTAGCCTTTATTTAATTGTATGTGGCCTTTATTTTATTGTATTTAGTCGATATTTAATTGTATATAGCCTTTATTTAAGTGTATGTAGCCTTCATTTAATTGTATAAAGCCTTCATTTAATTGTATGTAGCCTTCATTTAATTGTATGTGGCCTTCATTTTATTGTATGTAGCCTTTATTTAAATTGTATGTAACCTTCTTTTAATTGTATGTCGCCTTAATTTAAGTGTATGTAGCCTTTATTAAATTGTATGTAGCCTTCATTTAATTGTATGTACCCTTCATTTAATTTCATGTAGACTTCATTTAATTGAATGTAGCCTTCATTTAATTGTATGTAGCCTTTATTTAATTGTAAAGTAGCCTTCATTTAATTGTATGTAGCCTTAATTTAATTGTATGTAGCCTTAATTTAATTGCATGGAGCCTGTATTTAATTGCATGTAGCCTTCATTTAAATGTATGTTGCCTTCATTTAATTGTATGTAGCCTTCATTTAATTGTAAGTAGCATTCATTTAATTGTATTTAACATTCATTTAATTGTATTTGGCCTTCATTTAATTGTATGTAGCATTCATTTAATTGTATGTAGCCTTCATTTAATTGTATGTAGCCTTCATTTAATTGTATGTAGCCTTCATTTAATTGTATGTAGCCTTCATTTAATTGTATGTAGCCTTCATTTAATTGTATGTAGCCTTCATTTAATTGTATGTAGCCTTCATTTAATTGTATGTAGCCTTCATTTAATTGTATGTAGCCTTCATTTAATTGTATGTAGCCTTCATTTAATTGTATGTAGCCTTCATTTAATTGTATGTAGCCTTCATTTAATTGTATGTAGCCTTCATTTAATTGTATGTAGCCTTCATTTAATTGTATGTAGCCTTCATTTAATTGTATGTAGCCTTCATTTAATTGTATGTAGCCTTCATTTAATTGTATGTAGCCTTCATTTAATTGTATGTAGCCTTCATTTAATTGTATGTAGCCTTCATTTAATTGTATGTAGCCTTCATTTAATTGTATGTAGCCTTCATTTAATTGTATGTAGCCTTCATTTAATTGTATGTAGCCTTCATTTAATTGTATGTAGCCTTCATTTAATTGTATGTAGCCTTCATTTAATTGTATGTAGCCTTCATTTAATTGTATGTAGCCTTCATTTAATTGTATGTAGCCTTCATTTAATTGTATGTAGCCTTCATTTAATTGTATGTAGCCTTCATTTAATTGTATGTAGCCTTCATTTAATTGTATGTAGCCTTCATTTAATTGTATGTAGCCTTCATTTAATTGTATGTAGCCTTCATTTAATTGTATGTAGCCTTCATTTAATTGTATGTAGCATTCATTTAATTGTATGTAGCATTCATTTAATTGTATTTAGCCTTCATTTAATTGTATGTAGCCTTCATTTAATTGTATGTAGCCTTTATTTAATTGTATGTAGCCTTTATTTTATTGTATGTAGCCTTCATTTAATTGTATGTAGCCTTAATTTAATTGTAAAGTAGCCTTCATTTAATTGTATGTAGCCTTAATTTAATTGTATGTAGCCTTAATTTAATTGTACGTAGCCTGTATTTAATTTCATGTAGCCTTCATTTAAATGTATGTTGCCTTCATTTAATTGTATGTAGCCTTCATTTAATTGTATGTAGCCTTCATTTAATTGTATGTAGCTTTTATTTAATTGTATGTAGCCTTTATTTAATTGTATGTAGCCTTCATTTAATTGAATGTAGCCTTCATTTAATTGTATGTAGCCTTCATTTAATTGTATGTAGCCTTTATTTAATTGTATGTAGCCTTTATTTAATTGTATGTAGCTTCATTTAAATGTATGTAGCCTTTATTTAATTGCATGTAGCTTTTATTTTATTGTATGTAGCCTTTATTTAGTTGTATATAGCCTTTATTTTTTGTATGTAGCCTTTATTAAATTGTATGTAGCCTTTTTTAATTGTATGTAGCCTTTATTTAATTGTATGTAGCCATTATTTAATTGAATGTAGCCTTCATTTAATTGTATGTAGCCTTCATTTAATTGAATGTAGCCTTCATTTAATTGTATGTAGCATTCATTTAATTGTATGTAGCATTCATTTAATTGTATTTAGCCTTCATTTAATTGTATGTAGCCTTCATTTAATTGTATGTAGCCTTTATTTAATTGTATGTAGCTTCATTTAAATGTATGTAGCCTTTATTTAATTGCATGTAGCTCTTATTTTATTGTATGTAGCCTTTATTTAGTTGTATATAGCCTTTATTTTTTGTATGTAGCCTTTATTAAATTGTATGTAGCCTTTTTTAATTGTATGTAGCCATTATTTAATTGAATGTAGCCTTCATTTAATTGTATGTAGCGTTCATTTAATTGAATGTAGCCTTCATTTAATTGTATGTAGCCTTCATTTAATTGTATGTAGCCTTTATTTAATTGTATGTAGCTTCATTTAAATGTATGTAGCCTTTATTTAATTGCATGTAGCTCTTATTTTATTGTATGTAGCCTTTATTTAGTTGTATATAGCCTTTATTTTTTTATGTAGCCTTTATTTAATTGTTTGTAGCCTTTATTTAATTTTAAGTAGCCTTCATTTAATTGTATGTACCCTTCATTTAATTGTATGTAGCCTTCATTTAATTGTATGTACCCTTCATTTAATTTCATGTAGACTTCATTTAATTGTATGTAGCCTTCATTTAAATGTATTTTGCCTTCATTTAATTGTATGTAGCCTTCATTTAATTGTATGTAGCATTCATTTAATTGTATGTAGCATTCATTTAATTGTATTTAGCCTTCATTTAATTGTATGTAGCCTTCATTTAATTGTATGTAGCCTTTATTTAATTGTATGTAGCCTTTATTTTATTGTATGTAGCCTTCATTTAATTGTATGTAGCCTTTATTTAATTGTAAAGTAGCCTTCATTTAATTGTATGTTGCCTTAATTTAATTGTATGTAGCCTTAATTTAATTGAATCTAGCCTTCATTTAATTGTATGTAGCCTTCATTTAATTGTATGTAGCTTCATTTAAATGTATGTAGCCTTTATTTAATTGCATGTAGCTCTTATTTTATTGTATGTAGCCTTTATTTAGTTGTATATAGCCTTTATTTTTTGTATGTAGCCTTTATTAAATTGTATGTAGCCTTTTTTAATTGTATGTAGCCTTTATTTAATTGTATGTAGCCATTATTTAATTGAATGTAGCCTTCATTTAATTGTATGTAGCCTTCATTTAATTGAATGTAGCCTTCATTTAATTGTATGTAGCCTTCATTTAATTGTATGTAGCCTTTATTTAATTGTATGTAGCTTCATTTTAATGTATGTAGCCTTTATTTAATTGCATGTAGCTCTTATTTTATTGTATGTAGCCTTTATTTAGTTGTATATAGCCTTTATTTTTTGTATGTAGCCTTTATTTAATTGTTTGTAGCCTTTATTTAATTGTATGTAGCCTTTATTTAATTGTATGTAGCCTTTATTTAATTGTAAGTAGTCTTCATTTAATTGTATGTACCCTTCATTTAATTGTATGTAGCCTTCATTTAATTGTATGTACCCTTCATTTAATTTCATGTAGACTTCATTTAATTCTATGTAGCCTTCATTTAAATGTATTTTGCCTTCATTTAATTGTATGTAGCCTTCATTTAATTGTATGTAGCATTCATATAATTGTATGTAGCATTCATTTAATTGTATTTAGCCTACATTTAATTGTATGTAGCCTTCATTTAATTGTATGTAGCCTTCATTTAATTGTATGTAGCCTTTATTTTATTGTATGTAGCCTTCATTTAATTGTATGTAGCCTTTATTTAATTGTAATGTAGCCTTCATTTAATTGTATGTAGCCTTAATTTAATTGTATGTAGCCTTTATTGAATTCTTTAGAGCCTTTATTTAAATGTATGTAGCCTTTATTTAATTGTATGTAGCCTTCATTTAATTTCATGTAGCCTTCATTTAAATGTATGTTGCCTTCATTTAATTGTATGTAGCCTTCATTTAATTGTATGTAGTCTATATTTAATTGTATATAGCCTTTATTTAATTGTATGCAGGCTTTATTTAATTTTATGTAGCCTTTAATTAATTGCATGTAGCCTTTATAAATTGTATGTAGCACTTATTTAATTGTATGTAGCCTTCATTTAAATGTATGTTGCCTTCATTTAAATGTATGTAGCATTCATTTAATTGTATGTAGCATTCATTTAATTGTATGTAGCATTCATTTAATTGTATGTACCATTCTTTAAATTGTAGGTAGACTTTATTTAATTGTATGTAGCTTTTATTTAATTGTATGTCGCCTTTATTTAATTGTATGTAGTCTTCATTTAATTGTATGTAGCCTTCATTTAATTGTATGTAGCCTTCATTTAATTGTATGTAGCCTTCATTTAATTGCATGTAGCCTTCATTTAATTGTATTTAGCCTTCATTTAATTATATATAGCCTTCACTTAATTGTATCAAGTCTTCACTTAATTGTATGTAGCCTTTATTTATTTGTATGTAGCCTTTATTTAATTGTATGTAGCCTTTATTTAATTTTATGATGCCTTCATTTAATTGTATGTAGCCTTTAATTAATTGTATGTAGCCTTTATTTAAATGTATCTAGCCCTTTTTTAATTGTATGTAGCCTTTATTTAAGTGTATGCAGCCTTTATTAAATCTTTGTAGCCTTAATTTATGTGTATGTATCCTTTATTAAATTGTATGTAGCCTTTATTTAATTTTATGTAGCCTTTATTTTAATTGTATGTAGCCTTCATTTAATTGTATGTAGCCTTCATTTAATTGTATGTAAGCCTTCATTTAATTGTATGTAGCCTTTATTTAATTGTATGTAGCCTTCATTTAATTGTATGTAGCCTTTATTTAATTGTATGTAGCCTTTATTTAATTGTATGTAGCCTTCATTTAATTGTATTTAGCCTTCATTTAATTATATGTAGCCTTCACTTAATTGTATCAAGTCTTCACTTAATTGTACGTAGCCTTTATTTAATTGCATGTAGCCTTTATTTAATTGTATGTAGCCTTTAATTAATCTATCTAGCCTTAATTTAATTGTATGTAGCCTTTATTTAATTGTATGTAGCTATTATTTAATTGCATGTAGCCTTCATTTAATTGTATGTAGCCTTCATTTAATTCTATGTATCCATCATTTCATTGTATGTAGCTGTTATTTTATTGTATGTAGCCTTTATTACATTGTATTTAGCCTTTATTTAATTGTATGTATTATTTATTTAATTTAATGTAGACTTTATTAAATTGTATATATCCTTCATTTAATTGTATTTAGCCTTCATCTAATTGTATGTAGCCTTTATTTAATTGTATGTAGCCTTCATTTCATTCTATGTATACTTCATTTAATTCAATGTCGTCTTCTTTTAATTGTATGTAGCCTTTATTAAATTGTATGTAGCCTTTATTTAATTGTATGTATCCTCTATTTAATTGTATATAGCCTTCACTTAATTGTATGTAGCCTTTATTTAATTTTATGTAGCCTTTATTTAATTGTATGAAGCCTTTAAATAATCTATGTAGCCTTAATTTAATTGTATGTAGCCTTTATTTAAGTGTATGTAGCCTTTATTCAATTGTATGTAGCCTTAATTTAATTGTATGTAGCCTTCATTTAATTCTATGTCGCCTTCATTTAATTGTATGTAGCCATTATTTTAATGTGTGTAGCCTTTATTAAATTGTATGTAGCCTTTATTTAATTGTATGTATCCTTTATTTAATTGTATGTAGCCTTCACTTAATTGTTTGAAGCCTTCATTTAATTGTATGTAGCCTTAATTTTAATTGTATGTAGCCTTTATTTAATTGTATGTAGTCTTTATTAAATAGTATGTTATCTTTATTTATTTGTATGTAGCAATTATTTGTAGTAATCAGCCATTATTTTATTGTATGTAACCTTTATTTAATTGTATGTAGCCTTTATTTAATTGTATGCAGCCTTTATTTGATTGTATGTAGCTTTATTTAATTGTATGTAGAATTCATTTAATTGTATGTAGCCTTTATTTATTTGAATGTAGCCTTCTTTTAATTGTATGTAGAATTCATTTAAATTGTATGTAGCCTTTTTTATTGTTTGTAGCCTTTATTTAATTGTATGTAGCCTTCATTTAACTGTATGTAGCCTTCATTTAATTGTATGTAGCCTTTATTTAATTTGAATGGAGTCTTTCTTTAATTGTATGTAGTCTTTATTTAATTGTATGCAGCCATTATTTCATTATATGCAGGCTTTATTTAATTCTATGCTCCCTTCATTTAATTGTATATAGACTTCATTTAATTGTATGCAGCCTTTTTTAAATGTATGCAGCCTTTATTTAATTGTATGTAGCCTTCATTTATTTGTATGTAGCCTTCATTTAATTGTATGTGACTTTCATTTAATTGTATATGGCCTTCATTTAATTGTATGTGGCATTTATTTAATTTTATGTGGCCTTCACTTAATTGTATGTAGCCTTTATTTAATTGTATGTATCCTTTATTTAATTGTATGTAGCCTTTATTTTATAGAATGCAACCTTTATTTAATTGTATGCAGCCATTTTTTCATTATATGCAGGCTTTATTTAATTCTATGCTCCCTTCATTTAATTGTATATAGAATTCATTTAATTGTATGCAGCCTTTTTTAAATGTATGCAGCCTTTATTTAATTGTATGTAGCCTTCATTTATTTGTAGGTAGCCTTCATTTAATTGTATGTGACTTTCATTTAATTGTATATGGCCTTCATTTAATTGTATGTGGCATTTATTTAATTTTATGTGGCCTTCACTTACTTGTATAAAGTCTTCACTTAATTGTATGTATCCTTTATTTAATTGTATGTAGCCTTTATTTAATTGTATGTAGCCTTTATTTAATTGTATGATGCCCATATTTAATTGTATATAGCCTTTATTTAATTGTATGTAGCCTTTATTTAATTGTATCTAGCCCTTTTTAATTGTATGTAGCTTTTATTTAAGTGTATTATGCCTTTATTAAATCTATGTAGCCTTAATTTATGTGTATGTGTTCTTTTTTAAATTGTATGTAGCCTTTATTTAATTTTATGTAGCCTTATTTTAATTGTATGTAGCCTTTATTTAATTGTATGTAGCCTTTATTTAATTGTATGTAGCATTTATTTAATTGTATATAGCCTTTATTTAATTGTATGTAGCCTTTATTTAATTGTATGTAGCCTTCATTTAATTGTATATAGCCTTTGTTTAAATTTATGTAGCCTTAATTTAATTGTATGTAAAAAAATTTAATTGTATGTAGCCTTCATTTAATTGTATGTTGCTTTCATTTAATTGTATGTAGCCTTCATTTAATTGTATGTAGCCTTCATTTAATTTATGTAGCCTTCATTTAATTGTATGAAGCCTTCACTAAATTATATGTAGCCTTCACTTAATTGTATGTAGTCTTTATTTAATTGTATGTAGCCTTTTTTTTAATTGTATGTAGCCTTTATTAAATTTTATGTAGCCCTTATTTAATTGTATGTAGCCTTTATTTAATTGTACGTAGCCTTTATTAAATTGTATGTAGCTTTTATTTAATTGTATGTAGCCTTCATTTAATTGTATGTAGCCTTTATTTAATTGTAAGTAGCCTTTATTTAATTGTATGTAGCCTTCACTAAATTATATGTAGCCTTCACTTAATTGTATGTAGTCTTTATTTAATTGTATGTAGCCTTTTTTTTAATTGTATGTAGCCTTTATTAAATTTTATGTAGCCCTTATTTAATTGTATGTAGCCTTTATTTAATTGTACGTAGCCTTTATTAAATTGTATGTAGCTTTTATTTAATTGTATGTAGCCTTCATTTAATTGTATGTAGCCTTTATTTAATTGTAAGTAGCCTTTATTTAATTGTATGTAGCCTTCATTTAATTGTATGTAGCCTATATTTAATTGTATGTAGCCTTTTTTAATTGTGTGTAGCCTTTATTTACTTGTATGTAGTCTTCATTTAATTGTATGTAGCCTTTTTTTAATTGTATGTAGACTTTATTTAATTGTATGTAGCCTTTATTTAATTGTATGTAGCCTTTATTTAATTGTATGTAGCCTTTATTTAATTGTATGTTGCCTTCATTTAATTGTATGTAGCCTTCATTTAATTGTATGTAGCCTTTATTTAATTGTATGTAGCCTTTTTTTAATTGTATGTAGCCTTTATTTATTTGTATGTAGCCTTTATTTAATTGTATGTAGCCTTTATTTAATTGTATGTATCCTTAATTTAATTGTATGTAGCCTTCATTTAATTGTATGTAGCCTTTATTTAATTGTAAGTAGCCTTTATTTAATTGTATTTAGCCTTTATTTAATTGTATGTAGCCTGTATTTAATTGTATATAGCCTTTTTTTAATTGTATGTAGCCTTCAATTAATTGTATGTAGCCTTTATTTAATTGTATATACCATTTTTTAACTGTATGTAGCCTTCATTTAATTGTATGTTGCTTTCATTTAATTGTATGTAGCCTTAATTTAATTGTATGTAGCCTTCATTTAATTGTATGTAAGCTACATATATATAGATGTAATAGTTACTACATCTAAATAAAATAATTACTGCATCTTTATCAAATGGTTGCTACATCTATATCAAATAGTTATTGCATCTATATCAAAAAGATACTGCATTTATATCAAAAAGTTACTACATCTTTATCAAATAGTTACTGCATCTGTATCAAATAGTTACTACATCTAAATCAAATAGTTACTAAATATATATCAAATAATTACTGCATATCTATCAAAAAGATACTGCATTTATATCGAATATTTACTACATCTCTATCAAATAGTTACTACATATAAATCAAATAATTACTGCATTTATATCAAATAGTTACCGGATCTGTATCAAACAGATAATGGATCTATATCAAATAGTTACTACATCTAAATCAAATAGTTACTACATCTATGTAAAATAGTTACTACATCTATATCAAATAGTTACTGCATCTATATCAAAAAATAACTACATCTATATCAAATAAATAGCTACTAGATATTTATCAATTAGTTACTACATCTATAGTAAATAGCTACTACATATATATCAAATAGTTACTACATCTCTATCAAATATTAACTACATCTCTATCAACGAGTTACTACATCTCTATCAAATAGTTACTGCATCTATATCAAATTGTTACTATATCTATCTCAAATATTTACGACATCTCTATCAAATAGTTACTGCATCTATACCAAATAGTAAATACATCTATATCAAATAATTACTACATCTATATCAAATAGTTACTGCATCTATATATAATAGTTACTACATCTATATCAAACAGTTACCGCATCTATATCAAATATTTACTACATTTATCTCAAATAGTTACTACATCTATATAAAATAGTTAATACATCTAAATCAAATAGTTACTGCATCTATATAAAATAGTTACTACATCTATATCAAATAGTTACTGCATATATATATCAAATAGTTACTGCATCTATATCAAATAGTTACTATATCTATATCAAATTGTTACTACATCTATATCAAATATTTACTGTATCTATATCAAATAGTTACTGCATCTATATCAAAAAGTTACTACATCTATATACAATATTTTTACTCCATCTCTATCAAATAGTTACTACATTTCTATCAAATAGTTACTACATCTCTATAAAAAAGTTACAGCATCTATATCAAAAAGTTACAGCATCTATATAAAATAGTTACTAATTCTAAATCAAATTGTTACTACATCTATATCAAACAGTTACCGCATCTATATCAAATAATTACTACATTTATCTCAAATAATTACTACCTCTATATAAAATAGTTACTAATTTAATTGTATATAGCCTTTTTCTTAATTGTATGTAGCCTTCAATTAATTGTATGTAGCCTTTATTTAATTGTATGTAACCATTTTTTAATTGTTTGTAGCCTTCATTTAATTGTATGTTGCTTTCATTTGATTGTATGTAGCCTTCATTTAATTGTATGTAGCCTTCATTTTATTGTATGTAAGCTACATATATATAGATGTAATAGTTACTACATCTAAATAAAATAATTACTGCATCTTTATCAAATAGTTACTACATCTATATCAAATAGTTACTGCATCTATATAAAATAGTTACTACATCTATATCAAATAGTTACTGCATCTATATATCAATTAGTTACTGCATCTCTATCAAATAGTTACTGTATCTATATCAAATAGTTACTGCATCTTTATCAAAAAGTTACTACATCTATATCAAATATTTTTACTCCATCTCTATCAATTAGTTACTACATTTCTATCAAATAGTTACTGCATTTCTAACAAAAAGTTACTGCATCAATATCAAATAGTAACTACATTCATATCAAATAGTTACTATATCTTTTCAAATAGTTACTACATCTATATCAAATAGTTACTACATCTCTATCAAACAGTCACTACATCTCTATCAAATAGTTACTGCATCTATATTAAATAGTTATTGCATCTTTAACAAATAGTTATTGCATCTATATAAAAAAGTTACATCATCTATATCAAATAGTTAGTTCATTTCTATCAAATAGTTAATGCATCTTTATCAAATAGTTGCTATATCTATATCAAATAGTTACTATATCCCTATCAAAAAATTGCTACATCTATATCAAATATTTACTACAGCTCTATCAAATAGTAAGTACATCTCTATCAAATAGTTACAATATCTATATCAAATAGTTACTACATCTCTACCAAATAAGTATTACATCTATATCAAATAGTTACTTCATTTATATTAAAAATAGTTATTGCATCTCTACCAAATAGTTACTGCATCTATATAAAAAAGTTACTTCATCTATATCAAATAGTTACCTCTTCTCTATCAAATAGTTATTGCATCTTTACCAAAAAGTTGCTATATCTATATCAAATAGTTACTACATCTCTATCAAATAATTATTACATCTATATCAAATTGTTACCACATCTCTATCAAATAGTTACTGTATCTATATCAAATAGTTACTGCATCTATATCAAAAAGTTACTACATCTATATACAATATTTTTACTCCATCTCTATCAAAAAGTTACTACATTTCTATCAAATAGTTACTACATCTCTATCAATTAGTAACTACATTTCTATCAAAAAGTTACTGCATCTCTATCAAAAAGTTACTGCATCAATATCAAATAGTAACTACATTCTTTTCAAATAGTTACTACATCTTTATCAAATAGGTACTACATCTATATCAAATAGTTACTACATCTCTATCAAATAGTTTCTTCATCTCTATCAAATAGTTACTACATCTCTATCAACGAGTTACTATATCTCTATTAAATAGTTACTGCATCTATATCAAATAGTTACTGCATCTATATGACATTGTTACTATATCTCTCTCAAATAGTTACTACATCTCGATCAAATGATTACTACATGAATATCAAATTGTTACTACATCTATATCAAATACATACTACATTTTTATCAAATAGTTACTTCATCTATATCAAATAGTTACATCATCTATATCAAAAAGTTACTACATCTCCATCCAATAGTTACTGCATCTATATAAAATAGTTACTTTATCTATATCAAATAGTTACTACATCTCCGTCAAATAATTACTACATCTATATCAAATAGTTACTGCATCTATTTCAAATAGTTACTACATCTATATCAAAACGTTACTACATCACTATCAAATAGTTACTACATCTCTATCAAATAGTTACTACATCTCTATAAAAGAGTTACTACATCTCTATCAAATAGTTACTACATCTCTATCAAATAATTACTACATCTCTATCAACGAGTTACTACATCTCTATCAAACAGTTTCTACATCTCTATCAAATAGTTACTGTACCTATATCAATTAGTTACTACATCTATATCAAATAGTTACTGCATCTATATCAAATAGTTACTACATCTATATCATTTAGTTACTGCATCTATTTCAAAAAGTTACTACATCTCTATCAAATAGTTACTACATCTATATAAAATAGTTACTACATCAATATCAAATAGTTACTACATCTTTATCAAATAGTTAATGCATCCACTCAAACAGTGCGGTACCTGNATTTAGTTACTGCATCTATTTCAAAAAGTTACTACATCTCTATCAAATAGTTACTACATCTATATAAAATAGTTACTACATCAATATCAAATAGTTACTACATCTTTATCAAATAGTTAATGCATCCACTCAAACAGTGCGGTACCTGGGTGTCTACCTAGATAGAAGACTAACTTTTGAAAGTGATATTAACATGCTATGCAGGGCGATTTTTCTGGAGCTGCGCAGGATTAGTCACATCAGGCCCTTTCTTACAATTGATGCAACAAAGAGCTGATGTCTGCATTTGTGCTATCACACATGGACTATTGCAATGCTCTCATGGTGGGTCTTCCAGCTACGCTCCTGGATAAAATTCAAATAGCACAGAACAATGTTGCTCGCATTGTTCTCCGCAAACGCAAACTCGACCATGCAAAAACACTTCTGAGAGAGCTGCACTGGCTGCCGGTGCGTGCTCGCATAGAGTACACAATCGCAACGTTGTGCTACCGCTGCTTACATGACCTGGCGCCGTCCTATCTGAAAGAGCTGCTTACGCCTTATGTACCCACTAGAGAGCTCCGCTCATCCGATAGTGGCAAACTCTCGACACCACGTGTTTGCCTTGAGACTTACGGAAAGCGCACTTTCGCATTTGCTGGTCCAACAATTTGGAACGCCCTTCCTGTCGATCTCAGAAACAACCAGACACTGGAGTCCTTTAAAACCGATTTAAAGACACACCTATTTCGCAAACACCTTCTGGGATGATTGTCAACCTTATTTTCCAGTTAATGCATAATGGCTGTGTTGCTTAGGGTTGAAATGGCTAGAAAGACTTTGCCATTGTATGCTTGTAATTAGTTTTTGTAGTGTTGCGTTTGTTTTAAATGTGGTAAATTATAGATTTGTATTTTGTTGACTTTGTACCGCGCTTCGAGCCTTTGGGGATGAAGCGTGTTTTTGAAATGAACTTTATTATTATTATTATTATGTAAGAGACCGTGAATTGCTGCCCATGACACGGAAAATTATGATCATTTATAATATGGACTCTACCCATTTTCAACCTCGAATTTCAGACATATTTTTTAAATTACTTCTAGGTTCATTCTAAAATATAAGTCCTGTATTTTATGAAAGAAATAATTCTTTATAATTGTGAAAAACTTGTTTATTTGTCGTGTGCTATTATTTCTTGCGGAGTTCAAAAGCACGCGATTGGTCATGGTGATCTAGACAACCGAGGTTAATTGGAAATTTTTCTGCCTTTTATGCTCGAGGTATCGGGGTTTGGCGACATAAAAGAATCCAAATAACTAAGGAGAAAATGTTAAGACAAAGAGAGAACTTGACCATTCAGCGTCAAAAACATCGACGTAGTAGCGTTGGCGAGTTGAAACGAGATCGAGATACACTGGTTTGACTGTACTTAATTGATAAACTCGATTCAAACTTAAGTAAATTTAAACAATACATTAAAATGAATTTAATATTAAGACGATGATACTATTACCTGTTTCAAGACAATATTGCAATGAAGTATACTTCGAACAGAATACCGATGGCCACAAAACGTAATCGGATACTTTGAATTATTAAAACGCCCTGGTTGCCATGAGATTTAAATTGGCGAAAAGCCGGGTGTTATTTTACTTTTGAATCATGATAAGGTTGAAATATTCTTTTAAAATTTTTTTTTTTTCATTTTAAGGATGTAGTAACGTTACTTAATTGCTAGTAAATATTCTTTATAGATCTCAAAAATTGATTAAAACACATACGTTTAAATAATGTACTTACCTTTGACAAATTTATTAATACCATAAATTGTTATTTTGTTCAAATTTTTAATATTTGTCTTCATCCAGACTTTTATTGTAAATAACATCAATTAAAGTCTCATACTTTTTTTAAAATAACAGCCAAAAAAAATGATAATTTACAGCAGTATAGAGAATTATTACAGTATAATTGTGATGAAAAAGATTGCAATGCTATTTAACAGTGTAGTTTAATTGTATAAAATGGAATAGAGATTCTTTCCAACCATATCTAATATTAAAAGTTAAAAAAACATTACTTATATCTGTTCAGTGTTTATAGTCGGTCGTCTTTTGACATTCTTTAAATGTAAATTTTATATAATTTTTAACTCGGTTTTCTAAATTCTTTCCATGTTATAATTTAAAACAATTGACGTATTCTTCTTTTGCAGAATCGGATGAGGAAAAGGTTATAAAGAGTTAAAGGGTAGCATGAACAGGAACACACAACACAGCCGCGGAGCTCAACAATGCAAAGAGACGCTTAGCCGAAACCGAAAAGAAAATCTCAAGAAATAGTCTGCGATTAGAAAGTCAACAGCTGATGAAGGTTAAGCGTTTGGAAGTTATTGGTGCGACTTAAAGACTGGGAATTTAACGACAATGGATAACAAGCCTAACCGTAACGCACAAGGAAGACCCAAAATAAAATAGCCAATCCAAGAAAAATGATAAGAAACGAATATATTCATTTAGTTCTGGATCATTTTAGTGCTTACGTCGACCACTTAACATCATTGGTCCATTTTGGGGTTCTCAGAACTTTGTAAATAAATTTCCGTAGATGAAAAGTTCAGGGAATGCCGTTTCAAACGCAAATTAATCTGCTACGCCTTAACGACGAGAACATCCATTATTTTCCTTTATCTTGAGGCAGAATGAGAGCCGAAATAGATTTGACAAACATAGGAGGGAGGGAACGCAACCTAAAAAAGTTTGCATTTAGACATAAAACGTTTGAATCAAGCACCACGGACAAAAATGCCACATGAATTTATCACCAACATGAAGACTGGAAAACCGCCTTGGCTGCCACAACTAAAGCTATTGTTGGCTGAATTTTACCTCCAAGTAGAAGCCAACAATATTAATTACTTTGGGACTCACACGGCAAACCATTCGAGCAAAATAATAGCCATTGTCCCACTTTAACGTTAAAAAAATGCTGGAAAAGCAATGTTCCAATCGCAAGGCGCTGTGATTATGGCACTAATTTTCTAAGGATCAACAATGAAAAGGACAAAAAGTTGCCAAGCTATTCTGTCGATTTCAAACAAGTGGGCTGTTTCTGTTTTCTTCATCAAATTTACAGAAAATCCATAATGGCCTGAAATCAAAGTTAACTAACGAGCAAGTGACCTGACCGGTTCTTTGAGCTGATAATTTGCTTCTTCAAGCATAAGCTATGGTCGCGTACGGCAAATAAAAAAAAATCTGCGCTTAGGTCATGCATATTTTTCGATCTTGCCTCAAGCAGATGAGTAATTCAAATACTAATTTATAAATCGTATTTATTTTTAAAGGTTCAATTTATTCGTGAAAATTCCTACGGTGGCGTTATCTTTAAGAGTCTGGCTGAAGATGATTTCCTTGGGCTTTCCTGTGGGAATGGGGAATATCCTTTGTTGAGAACCTTGAAACGGGAGTGCTCAGTCAGGATGTACTGAACTAAGGAAATAAAAGTATAATACGTCACCAACATCTCTTTTTTGTGTTTAACGTTGTGATGGTTTTTTGAAAGCAACTTGACTCACGAAATGAAGTTTATATTTTGACTTGACGATTTGAAAATAAATTACTAACAACTTTACAAAAATTGTTAGACTGTGTTGATAATGTAGTGTTTATCTAAATTCATTTTCTTTCCTTTTCAAATAATTTTTCCCTTTTTTAAACCAAATATCTATTTTCTCGTTTTTACCAACTGATTACCACCAAAAACACAATAATCTTCCTTAATATCTTAAGCCCCAATCCACACACCCACTGCTACTTTCTAGCACCATATATCAACAGTTAAACTTCTATCCTAAAGCTCTAAATCCACTCCCCTCCCCTTACCACCTTAAGACCCCAATCCACACGTCTCCTTTACCATCTTAATCCCCAATCAAAACACAACTACTTCCACATGAACTCCCAATATTAAACCCTCCCTTTCCTATTTTCGCACTTAGTCAAAACAACTCCCATTATTAATTTTAGCCCCCTCCCCCCTCCCCCAAAACACATACACATTTGTAGCCCAAATTAAAGCACCAACGTGTACCATCCTCTATCAACTCACAACTTCTTATCACCTTACGACCCAAATCAGCACACCTTAACCTACCAACTTAAGCCATTAATCCAAACACATGCCTATATCATTTTAACATCCAATTCCTACAGCAACAATAACATCTTTTTGTTTTTTTACAATTTTAATTCAAACTATATTAATGTATAGTTAGAATTAATATTACCTTTGATAGGTTTGCTGTCTATAAAATAGTTTTTCACAGAATAAATGCTAAGTTTTAGATATGATCTTAAGGATAAAATTGGTAATATAACCATAGCAATCTATATGAATAAAATCCAATATCACTGCCTCACTGATCACCAGATCTCAAGAGCTACAAATTTGATGAAGTTGAAATTTTACACGGAGCTACCGATCATACTGTCGGCCTGCAATGACAAGATTTGTAAAAAAAATAATCAGCGTTTATGTGAACAAAAATAATAATTGTAGGATGTTTGTAATGTTTATTACTCCTTTGTGGCGTGTTTTCTTTCCGGTTTAAGCTTTTGAATGTGTTCTTCGATTAGTAAACGTGTTGTTGTTGTTGTTTTTAAATGAGAATCTTCGCAATTTTTGATGATGTTTGATTTGGACGTAAATAGCAGAATTCTTTTATAGATAATGAAAGTAAAATATCACGTATGAACAGAGTGGCGTAGCTAGGGGAGGGGGAGGGGGTCCAAAAAAGAAAGCCTCTCCGGGCCCCTACTTGAGGGGGCCCCCAGAGGAGTGTCCGTATTTTTTTTTTACATTAATTAATGTCGAATGTCAAAATGCAGGGGCCCCCAAAGAGGCCAAGCCCCCCGGGCCCCCAAATCCTTGTATGAAGCTTCTTTGAAACTTTCAAATCACTATTTGATTAAATGTTGATGGTATGCACATTTTTAATACTGCGATTATTACGCAACCTCCATATCACGTAAACAAACACTAAAAAAAAGTTCATCAATCATGGGCGTGTTTACATTGACTACGCTGGCTAAGTTATCGAAGCAACAACAGCCTAAAAATAAGAAGTATGTTCTTAATTTTAAAAAAAAAGATATAATAGAAAATTAGACAATAAATTGACTTTGGGTTTGATGTAATTGAAAGGTATTTATAAATAGGCTTTATACTACGAAGCATATTAGATACTTTAACCCTGAAACTGAAGTAATACTAGGACTAGACTAATGACTGCTAGTTTCTTCTTTTACTTGTAGCATCTGCGACTTATCTACAAATATATATATCTTAGCCAACATTTGAGAAACACACTTTTTTTTAAAGCGATTGCTATGTCTAAACTAACTGACTCAATATTGTGATTTCTTGGTACAGTTTCAACTCCCAACACCCATCTTGAATAGCATGACTATCATCATATTTTTTTGGAAATTTGTTTGTATTAATAAAGTAAAATTACATCCACGAATGGTTAACGAGAAGAACTTCCAAGAATGGTTCAGTAGCAGGTTTTTATGATGAACTTCGATCAGGACAACTTGTTTTCAGCTCCAGCTCCATTCCGCCAAAATCATGAAAGGATTGAGTGAGATTGGTGGTTTAAATAAACACGTTTATTGTCACATACCCATCTTAAAATTAAGAGACATTGAAAATTGTTGACAAAGGGGAGGGGATTGGATTATTTGACGTCAGCAATCATGTTTGTCTTTTAAAATGTTAATCTTAAAAAATGACTGATTAGGCAGCGTCCATTTATTACGTCAACAATTTCAACGCAATTTTGACCTCATTGCCCACCCTCTTTGTCAACAACTGTTAAACTTTCAATGACCGGCCTAAGTAATTATGTCAATATTTTTGTAACCCTACCCCAAAAAGAAAAAAAAAATGTTTTGTGCGGATCTATTTTAATAACACCAAATTGCAGGAAATACATTCTATTGCCCTTTAGCTCGTTAATCAAGAAGTTAACACGATTTTACACTTAAATTTTAAAATGCGTAATTAATTGAAAGGTTGTTAAAGACTAAATCTCATTGATTGTCGAAATATAAATATCATTATTGTCAGTATAACTAACAATTGTAGCATGGTTTCATGCTGCTATCATCTTCCCAGGGATTAGCCAGGTGTTGCTCTATCATAACAATGGGCATAGTAACTGAGTTATCATTTTCATCTTGCGGAACTGATATAACAGACAAGTCAACATCATCCTCATCTGACCATTCAGCACTTAAAATAGGTGCATTGTCAGCATGAGAAATATTTGCCATGTGATTTCTCTGTCTTATGGCAGCTACTTGGATTAGTTGAATCATTGTTTGTTGAGGAGCAGGTGGTAGTTTGGTATGCATTATCGGTGCTATTTTAAGATGTCTTGGGATGCAAAATAGATTTTTACTGATTTTGCAAATCCGTTCTAGTGGCGATGTCATTATTGTTACTCACTTTACTTACCCCTCATACTCAAAATATCGTATTCTTACTCTATCAATATCATTTATCTTGACCGCACATGACAATTGAACCTTGCCCTTGTTCCATCCCTGTACTACGATCACAAACATACCCCCCCCCCTAGTCATTTGCGACAAAAATAATCTACAGGCGAAGAGTGGCCAGGTTTTGACTTCTTTTGCACTAACAAAGTGTGCTAACATTTTGACCAGCCATCAGCAGTGCTCAGACAGACACACATTAAATAAATCTTATATTTTTGAAAGCCGAAATATTATATAATTATTTTAATTTACACTCTTTAAATTTGTTAAAATTATTAAATAACAATGCATTTTTAGATAAAAACTTTTAATAGAGAAAACATGACGTTTGACGTCAACTAATCTACCCTCCCCCTACCTACATCACGTCCGTTCTTGTCAAACTCTTAGTATTGCTCTGTTAGAGTAATATTATATACCTCTATTTTACTTCTTTTAGAATGTAGAAGCACTTGACTTTAAATATAATACAGATTGAAATAGGCATCATTCAACTGAGAAGAATCAGAGTAATTAGCTTATATTTCTAAAGGATAATGTTTCATTGTATAAGTACAGTAGTAAAGTTCTACTCAACAATCATAAACAAAAGTCAATTAAGAAAAGAAAATATCATTTTGTAACTTATTCAAATGGGAATACTTGAAGTGCTTTGGTCAAAAGCTTTGAGATATTTAGAAATGAACATAATGAACATATCTTGTATTAGGAAAAAAATTAAATTTGGCCGCCGGCCCCAGAGGGATGGATATTATGAGTTTACTACCCTTCGATATTTGAATATGGATAATAAAGTGAATGTGTAATAAGTTTGGTAAATATCCATGTAATCATGTAGCAGTATTAAGCATATTGAAATTTATATAGCTTATATAGCTTCCAAAAAATTGATACATTATCTTTACCAATCCTTTTATTTGATTCATCATTATATAATTTAGGAGTCAAAACATTTTATCCTATTGATTAACAAGCTAGACATGTAAAAAACAATGTCCCTGCAATTTCATTTGTCATTTAAGTAGAACACCGCAAGTAAAATTTATTTACGTATTTATTTTACTTTTTTTTTTTAATTTTTTTTTGTTGGGGGGGGGAGGGAAAATTTATAAACATTTAACGTAATTACCGGTGGAGGGGGGCTTTGAAACCAGAAACTACACGTTCATTTCCACCTATCCTGTTTGAATACTCTCTTTCTTTTCTTATTCTCTAAAGTGGCACCCGGTTATAGATAAATGATTATTTATAGAATTAAACAATGTCGCTATTATTGTGTGTGAAAAATGTTGCTCCGATTTTTATTAATTTTCCAATAACAATGTAATTAATACTTTTATTTTAGATTCAGTAAGCTTTTTGTTGGGGGGATTTTTTTGTGAAATTCTGTTTTCTTTAAATACTTTAATTGCACTATTTTGGGGGGAAAACATCCGCGGCAGGTGGATTAGCTCGCCAAAAATATTTTGTTTCAAACTAAAATTTACAGCTTTAAATAGTATTTGGGTAATGCAAACTTTCTCATACCAATTCAAAATAATTATTTTTAGATGAGATAATCACACACAAAAAGTTAAGTAAAAGAAAAGAAACACGATTAAGACAGATTACGTTTTTCTTTTTAAAGTGATTTAAGTTAGTTGTAAATAATAGAAGTGTCTACTTACTAATTTGACGAAGTTTCGCTTGGGCCAACTTGTCCTGCCCTGCCAGGGAAATAATAAATATATGAGCTGATATACATAATTGAAGCACAATGTTGTGAGATCGGATGGTAACGTATGATGATTTTCTGGGTATAATTCCAATTGTATGTATTAATTAAGATTCCTCATATCAATATCCTACCTTACAAATGCTTACACCTATAAATTAACTATTTTAAATCGAAATGAATTTACTATCTCCAACATGCGGAGTGTGAGGTGGAGAAGCAGTCTGACCCGGTGACAATTTTTTCTCTGTATAGAGGTGTGTGGCACTAATGGCAATTTGTAACGGAAAGAAAGGGATTACAAGACGGAAGACATAATTTTATTATGTCATCAATCACTAATGATTTAATGAGATATTGCAAATCTGAATTAGTTTGCTCCATTCTATACAGTGCATTTGCCATTACCCAGTTAAATTAACTATTTGATGGCGTTGTGGGGGGGGGGGAGAGTAAAGCATAAAAGAACACGCTAGAAATACAGCCATAATAATCAAGGGGGCAAAACTTAATAGATATTTTGTTTTAATGACGTGCGTTGACATGAAGGAACAATCTCAATGCAGTGCTATGTGACACCTGTAATAATATTGGCCAATGTGACAGCTGTAAAAATATATTCCTATTTAACAGCTGTAATAATATAGTCCTATGAGACAGCTGTAATAATATAGTCCTATATGAATGCTGTAAAAATATGGTCCTATGTATGTATGTATGGCATCTTTCCGTCTGCGGGAGACGATAGATTATCTTTATTGCTTGCAGCTCTTGGTGTGGCTGGTGAGACCAATCCTCGAATGGCAGTCTCTGTTACATTTCCCACACACGAATGCGGTGGAGCAGTATTCACCGGCCTTCTTCCTCGCTCTTTTTCTAGCTGTTTCCGCCCTGTTTTGATCCTCGGCAGGTAGTGATCCTGCCGTCACGATGCCCCGCCATGAGGATCGATCCTCTGCCAACTCCTCCCAGTTTGAGATAACGATGTTAGAGGACTTCATGTCTCTTTTGCATATGTCTAAGTATCTCAGACGAGGCCGTTCAACTGACCTTTTCCCTGTCGCCAGCTCACTGTATAGCACGTCCTTTGGTATGCAACCAGATTGCATTCGCTTGACGTGTCCAAGCCAGCGGAGGCGTCTTTGGGTTAACATGGCTGGGACGCTACACATGTTTGTTTGGTACATGACATCCGTGTTGGGGACTTTGTCTAGCAATTTAATGTCAAGGATGTGGCGCAGACATCTGAGGTGGAAGCCATGGAGCCTTCTTTCGTGTTTAGAGTATGTGGTCCACGACTCTCATCCATACAGGAGTGTGCTCAGTACGCAGGCCTGGTACACCTGCAGCTTCGTTCTTGTTGTTAGTTTGGCGTTTGACCAGACTCTTTTCTTCAGTCTGGCCATAACAGTTGCGGCCTTCCCTATCCTCCCACTTATCTCATCCTCCATTGAGAGGGTGCTCGATATGTTGGATCCCAGATATGTGAATCTGTCAACAGTATCCAAGTCGTAGTCGTCGATGGCGATAGTGGGGAGGGAGTCAGCGCCCTGTGCCATAATGTTAGTTTTCTTTAGGCTAATTGTCAGGCCAAACGCTTTGCAGGCAGCTGATAGTCTGGATACGAGGCTCTGCAGGCCGTCAGCTGTGTGAGATACCAAAGCGGCATCGTCCGCAAACAAGAACTCTAAGATCAATGAGCCAAGCATCTTTTTAAATATTAACTTCAAACGCAGCCATGTGATTGTAGCTAAATAATTGTTATTACAGTCTACCATAAGTCCAAGTTCAATAAAGAAATATTCTCAAAATATAATCTAAACTAGATGATGCCAGGCGTAGCGTGCGTCGGTGTAAGAATGGGACCTAAAAAACGGTGAGAAAGGCGTTCATTAGTGAAGAAGAAAGACTTACTTCTTAAAAGACACATTGGTGAATAGGTGTTTTGGTGGACGCGACACACAATGATTCGAAAGATCTATCTCTAGAAAACACTGCGTACAACGAAGCGTGGGCCACGATTGGTGTTTTTAGGAGAAAGCAAATGTTTTAAAACTTTTCTCCCCTGGGTCTTGTTAAAAATCACGGAGAAGGCGAGTAGGCCTATAAGTTGGGAATTGTGTGCTTTTAAATTTAAAAGTGAGATTTGTGTAGCAAAGAAGTAGAGAGATTCTGAGAATGAAGAAAGTTTCAGAATTCGGATAGCGATCAGTTTGCACTAAACGATATTTCTAAGTCTTTAGTAACAATGAGTCTTCTTAAAGTTCAAAGAACTTTAAATGTCGTATTATTTAGGAGGAGCATAACTATGGCTCCCACCTTCAGATAAAAGATGAAAAAGTGTGTGGGGGGGAGGGGGGTTCATGCCAGTTGGTGTGATGGTGTGTAAAACTCCTGTATGTATGTGAGTTGAACATTAGGATCATCACTGATCACTATAACATCATTCTTTTTAGGATCAACACTGACCACTGTAACATCACTCTTTTTAGGATCATCACTGACCACTGTTACATCACTCTTTTTAGGATCATCACTGACCACTGTAGAATCACTTTTTGGGATCTCACTGACCACTGTAACATCACTCTTTTTAGGATCATCACTGACCACTGTAACATCACTATTTTTAGGATCATCACTGAGCACTGTATCTACACTCTTGAAAGTCACTTTTTTACCCTTCATAAGATCAATAACTTTCTTGTACATATGTACAGAATCGTCGTTTGTAACGCTCAGTATTGCTCTTGTAGCAAATTCTCGGGGAGTCACAGTCGAGAAATTAGAATCACCATAACGTTGACCAATCTGGTCTTATTGTTAATTTAAACTTTGAGGAAGAAGCTCTGTCGTGTCTCAATAGCCCGCCGAACGTTGGCGACGGCAATGCGTGAACTTCCCATCTACTAAAATTACTTGACAAAACATGAACTCGAGTATCGCACATTTATGAATTCCAATTTTTGCTACTCCCCCTCCCCCCCCCCACCTCGCGCCCCACATGATACGTCACTGCACACTTTTTTTTTTCACGCCCATGAACTATATTAAATATTCTGATGTCCCAAACATTTTTAAACAGAATATTTTATTCTACACCATACTTAAATTGAGACGATTCCATTTATTGAAAAATAAATTCTCCGAAAAATCTTCAACATAAAATTACAGGACAGGATCTCAGACACTGAGGTCTCAAACAGGCAGGGCCAGCATCTTTATCATCTTAATGAATTCGCAACTTCGATGGGTGGAACATGTTGTGAGAATGACAAACGACTAAATATTCTCTATGTTTAGCTCAAACAAGGAAAGTGGTCTACTCTTGGGCAGAAGAAACATTTTAAAAACGACCCAAAAGTCTCAATGAACGTGTTTGACATAAACCCAGACACGTGTGAGGAAACTGCTAATGATCGAACATCATGGCATTCCAAGTTACACAGGAGGTCCATGCAACATGAGGTTGGCATAACAGCGGCTCCAAAGCGCAAGAGACATACCCGGTCTGACTCTGTTCCCAGAGGAGGCCCATCATTCCCCTGCAACAACAGCACAAGAAAATTTCGTAGCAGAATCGGCCTTATTAGCCATCTGCGCACCTACAGACAGAACTAGCACCAATCTGATGATTTAAGTGTTCATGGTCGACTCCTAACTGACGAACAACAAAGAACTAGCAGTAAAGAGTTTTTTGTAGAAAGTAGGCACACGGAGAGAAAATGTTATGTAGGACCAGCATTTGACGAAATGAAAACTATGTAGAGACTAGGGACATTTTAGAAAAAGAACTATGTAGAAAATACTCGGTGCAAGAAAAAATATTTTCTTTAAAAAAAGTAGGTATATTGCAAAAACTGAACAGTTAAATTGAAAAAAAATCATGAAATTTTACAGAGAACTGAAAACATCATGAGTGAGGACAAGGCAAAGTTAACCTAGTTGAGAAAATAAAAAAAAAAATCCCTTACAGCACTCGTAAACAACATGGGACTTGAATTTTTCTTTTGTTTATATTACTCTAAAGCTTAAAAATACCAGAGATTTTAAAGTATTTATGCAGATATTTATGCAGGAATAATTGCACACAGATTCTGAAGACATCAGCAATACTTGTTTTGCCCGACATGAGAAGCGAGCAAGCTGCAGTTAAACTTAATTGTTTTTTCAATGACAAATTGAAACAATCAGAAAGAGCTTTGGGGAACGTTGTGATTTGTCTGCGGTGGAGAATGTCTTTGAAGGCAACCTTCTAGTGGAATTTTACCCAGTTTCCTATGAACAGTTAAGACATATAATTATGGCATCTAAATCTAAATCTTCTTTTGTTGACCCCATCCAAACCAAGATTGTTTTGGACTGTCTGGAAGTCTTGCTTCCTGTACTGGTCAACATCGTGAACATTAGCCTTCAGTGTGATACAGTCCCACGTCTCTTCAAGACAGGCGGTCGTTAAACCTCTGCGTTCGGAGGGGGCGTGGTTTAATCTCTTTGATCTATCACATGTTTCTTGTAGAATTGAAGGCGTTCGAAAAGTATAGTGAATTGTGGAAATTTCTAGTTACTAGTACAATCCGGAAGACGCCTAGCTTTTTCGGTAGAACCGACTATAAAAGCAGACAGAGCAATAACAGAGGGAGATTGATTGATATATATTTTAACTTTAGAAGACCAGTGTATTGTTCTTTGTGTACTCATATGAGTTTATTCAAATTCATCATTGTACCTGATTTTGTGGCACATTGTACAAACTGTGTACCGGTACAAGACATTCTCATACTCTGTAAGTTGATGATTTGTAATTTTATTTCTTTTATTTTTAATTATATTAGAGCTTTAAAAAATCTTATTAATTGTAATTAGTAATGTTTTGAATGTCGCATTTTTGCTATTTTATTTCTCTATGGTATCGTCCTTTGTTATGCACTGTTTGAACTTGTCATAAAATTAAAATAGGAGATTAAGTTCTCACAATAGAAGTCAGTGCGTAACAAGGGCGGCAAAAATATTTTGACACCCATTGCGGCAGTAATAGTAACTACGCCACTAGACACAATATCTATTGATACTTAAATCAGGGATCATATTCATAAGAAAGATGGGCGGAAATCAAGGACGCAGATGAATCGTGATTGGTGGACTTGTCTGTGGAAACGAGAACCATACGTTTTTAAAAATTATTTCAAAACAGGAGGTAACGGGGTGCATACATTTAGGATTTTCTATATATGCAGTCTTGAGGGTACTGCTACTAGGCAACCTCTCTCTCCCATCTACGGTGTGAATTAGTCTCGCCGTAGAATAACCATACAAACCCTAGTAGAGGGCGTCGGTCTAAACAACTACGCGGTCCCCCCGGGGTGGTAAGGGGGGACTTTAGAGACGTTAAACATATCCACCCCAAACCCCTAGAAAGTCCGGCCCTGTTGCTGCGTAAGCAGCAACCCGGCTGGCCAGGTGTTTCTTCTCTGGGGCTGCCACACTCAGCGGCCAATCGAGTGGAGGTCGGGTGTGGCGGCTTAGGGGCGGAGCGTCCCTGGCGTGCCGCTTCGCGGCCCGATCGGAATAAAGACCACTGGGGGAGTGGTTGACGGCCGATTTGGTTGGCGGGGTGGTGCGTTGGGGAGGACCATATGAGCCCCGGCTCGGTGTTCGCTGATTTTCTTAAGTAAGTTAGTTAGTTGACCATTGGTTTCGTACGAATGATATACACAGTGGTGTACCATTATATTTTACCCGTTGTGAAAGTTCATTTTCAGAGCCAAATTTTGAAATATTTAAACATTTATTTGACTCTAGTTAAAAAACAGAAGTGTTTTAATGTTCATATGCAAAAGTTTCTAATTCTAGAAAAACAAAGAAAACAACAAACGCCTACACACCTGGTGGCCATCAGACAAGAAAACGACTTTGGAAATCATTCTTACAAGGAAAAAAAAAATCATTAAACAAATCAACATTTCAAGTGTTTTATAAAAAAAAACATCAAACATTTTAAAAAGAAATGGTAGTTGTTTTTTAATTGTTTTTTTTAAAATGTCTATTCCAAACAGATATGTAGATTTTCTTAATATTCACACATACGGGTACACTTTATTTAACAACATTCCGATTGGTCACTTCTCGCCTTTGGATTCAAATAACAGACTAAATGTTGTAAGTTAAATAATACATTTAAATTTTTTAACTATCGATGTATAAGTGGTTTTAATTTAATTTCAAATTTATGCTCTTCAAGGTTTGTACACAGACTCAGATTTTATGTATAGCATAATTTACCCCTTAAATATATATATATATATATATATATATATATATATATATATATATAAAATTTTGAACAGCCCACTGAAACATATATATATCAACTCAGACACATACACATGCACATTCCAAATATGGGCGTCTATTACCCCCACCCCCGCCTGGAAGAAGCCAAACTCCTCTCCCCCTAGGTCACGGACTTACAATTGTGGGTCATGTCAGTAATGGAATTTATGTTTAAATTTTAAATATTAGTTATACAAAAATGTAAATGAGACAATCGAAAAAAACATTGTTGCCTATATATATATATATATATATATAAGAATGAGCTATACTGACATAACGCTAAAAGACAGAAACTTTTTGATACCTTCGGATTATTAAATAATACAGTTATTTTCTATCATTATACGGAAATCGAATAAATTTTTATGGACAAAAATTTTTTATATCCGCTTTTATTATTTTAGTAAAATTTTAAGTATTATTATTATAAATTAAAAATATATTTAAAGTAACAACTAAGGAACCATTTTAAGCATTTTATGCGACTGAAAGTTATGAAAAAAATTATTTATCAAAATAGAATTGCATCTTAATCACATTTATCGGAAAAACCCAAACATCTGTTATTCTTAGTGCGTTTTTTGTGCGTTGTTAATATTGCGAAATATACATAACATTAATTTGATCTAAATAATTACGCAAATGACGTAAAGACGCGAAGCACCCTTTCAGCCACAGCTCTAAGTTTTTAAAAAATATTTTACAACCGTGTGTGGCAAAACTTATAAGTTATGTTCCCTTCTTGAAAGTAAAATTAATACAGATAATAGATTACGTTGCTTAAAATTTTCTAAAATTAAATAAAACTTTAGCTTTTTATTGTTAACATTTAATAATTTGTACTTTTATTCTTTCAAAAAATATACTTTTATGAAATTTATAATGAAGTGAAAATGTACCCTTAAAATATACTTTTAATTCGAAAATGCCGTTGAATTCAATTAGTGCAGCGAAACTAGATATCCAAATAGCATTCACTAATGCTCTTATCACTCAACCAAATAAAAACAAGGATGGTGAAACGCAACAAACTCACTTAAGATATATTTTTAAGTTTCTCATTGAGCGCAGTTAGCTGGCATGTTATTTCGTGAAATCAGCGTCAGAATCTTTCCTTTAACGTTCTAAGAAGAGCAGAAAAAAATAAAAAAACTAGCTTTTAAGGGTAGGAGGGAACTAAACATTTTCAAAAATGCGTCGTCATCACTAACGAATCTATTTGCCAAGTTTCAGCTCAATAGGCTGACGGAAGGTTGTTCAAAGATTGTACCCTCATTAAGCCAGCCACTTACGATGAAGCCAAGTTTATGTAATGGATTTAAAAATGAATTATTTTATTTATTCTTTATTTATTATTTTTTTTTTGGCGGGAGGGGGCTTATGGGTGGCTGTACGTTGAAACGTGTGTCATTACAAAATTACAGAGGATTTGAGTTCGATTCCTAATTATAGGCAATTAAAATTTAATTCCTCTTCCATCTTAACAAAAATTACTCCTTCCCACCAAAAAATTATCAAGCTTTATTTTTTTTTGGTGGGGGGGGGGGGTTTCTAAAATAATTTTGTTACCTAGAGAATTTCAAAAGCACTAAGGGGGGTTGTAATTGGGCCTATCTCAGCTCGAAAGCAGATGCATTCTTTCCCTCTGGGTAAACATAGCGGATAGCAACACAGACACATCCATATGGAGACACACCTATTGGGTGCCTGGGGGAGGTGAGAGTTGTGTTGCTGCATTACTGTTTTTGAAATAATCAAGTTATGCTAGTATTTTGGGATTACAATTGACCTTACACACATTTTTTTTTTTTAAATTTAGAGTTTATTTAAAAGATAACGTGGTTTATTTTGTCTTTGACCATCACATAGAGAATTTTTGTTTCCTCCAAACTTCAGTATGAATCAACGAATTTTCAAAATGTGCATTGTTCCCTTGACGGAGTCGGGAATAGAAAATTATTTATTGCGTGAAGTAAAGTTAATTGAAAACTTGAATGCTTGCTTAAACCATATCATCCCTGAGATTTTAAGATATAACATGTTCACTATACGAATTCAAATTAAAATGCTGTAGGTGAGCGATCTGTAAGGCCCCGGATAAATAAAATGGCTCCCAACGACGCCAGCTTTGCAGAGTTTTGAGTTCTTTTTTATTAACATTCGACTCACCCGCCACACTTATCCTAAAAGAGTGCATGATTCAGGATTCAGAATGATTTTTCTGAATTAAACATTGTCATTAACTTTATACGTTCTTTGTACATATTTGTTGATTTTACATCCCTTTTGTCTGAGAAATATAAACATTTCTTTGATATAGCGGTCACGCTACAAGCACAGGTTTTATCAACGTCTGCCTATTGTAAAATCAATGGCCGCCACAGTTAATTCCTACACTCAGTGTGGCGATTACACAAGCGACAAAGCACTAAAATTAATCGATTATCCTCCTTGAAAGAGATTATCCAGATTATCGGCGCTGTAACGGATACAAAAATAACCCGGAAAAAACCCACATAGTGGCATTAAAACCACTTGCAATTCACAACGAGAACATCAATAGGGCGTCATTGTTAGTGATAAGGAGGAAATCTTTATATAGCACCCGTTGTTAGTGACAATGAGGACCTCAATTTCGCACCGTTGTTATTGACAATGAGGAAATCTATACGGCGCTATTTGATATTGATTTCTTTATTTTAATAACCATTGTGATTGACAACGATGAAAGCTATATGACTACATGTGTTTGTGACAATAAGGACATCAATATGGCGCAATTGTTTGTGCCAATGAGGACATCAATATGGCGCAATTGTTTGTGACAATGAGGACATCAATATGGCGCAATTGTTTGTGACAATGGGGACATCAATATGGCGCAATTGTTTGTGACAATGAGGACATCAATATGGCGCAATTGTTTGTGACAATAAAGACATCAATATGGCGCAATTGTTTGTGACAATAAGGACATCAATATGGCGCAATTTTTTGTGACAATGAGGACATCAATATGGCGCAATTGTTTGTGACAATGAGGACATCAATATGGCTCAATTGTTTGTGACAATGAGGACATCAATATGGCGCAATTGTTTGTGAAAATAAGGACATCAATATGGCGCAATTGTTTGTGACAATGGGGACATCAATATGGCGCAATTGTTTGTGACAATGAGGACATCAATATGGCGCAATTGTTTGTGACAATAAAGACATCAATATGGCGCAATT
>CAXITT010000886.1:3069-14138 GCA_964033795.1 Lymnaea stagnalis
GAGAGAAATTAGACAATTTTCAATTATTGGATTATCACAATTACACTATTACGCAAGGTACTTACATTGGAGTATTGCAGCAATTTGTGGTGTAACTTTTCTCATTGGATTATTTTACCCAAGTACACTACCACATAGGATTATCTACTACCTAGAAGGAGCATCTACTACATAGGATTATCGACTACACAGAAATCATAGCGTCACAGAGGAGCAGAGGTGACCAACTACAGATTTCTTTTGGACACTTTCAATTGGTATTTATGTATATTATGTTATGTATTATATATATAATTTAAGACTTTAAAAATATACTTATATCATACTTAATTAGATTAAGTAAATTTTTTACTTTTTCTGTATAGTATAAGTTTAGTTTTAGAGTATACTGTAGGGACATCCACGGTGTTATCTTTCCTAGGGAAGTTTTTTTATTAAAACGGTAAAGGTTTCTTCTGGCCCTATTTATAACACTGTAGGATAATTTTGTGTTAGCTGTGAAGTCTAGTTTGTACATTGTCATAACTGTTGTTTTTACATGTAAACGTCTACATATCTGTATTTATGTTGTAAAATAGACAATTTAATTATTTTAAATTTTTCTTACACTTATTTATAACTTATAATTCATGTATCAACTTGCATTTGTGTATACATTCATTAACATGTAGATATATGAAGTATCGTAAACTATTCTAATTGATAACCAAAGAATAAGGAGATAACTGATATACTGAGACATAACAATATAATTTTAGTTACTCACATTACACATAAAAAATGGCAGAGTACTTGGAATTATTAGAAGTAGGTGAGAAGCTTGGCTTGAAGCAGGAGAAATTAACTGACTTCGTAACTCGAGAAATGGAAAAAATACGAGACAGACAGAAAGAAGACAAAGACCGACAAGACAAAGACAAAGACCGAGAAGCTAGACTGTTAGAGAGAAGCGAACTTAAACAAATAGAGGAAATAAAATTAAAAGGACAAAAAGAAATAGAAGAACTTAAATTAAAAGAACAGGAACTAAATTTAAAAGGACAAAAAGAAATAGAAGAACTTAAATTAAAAGAACAGGAACTAAATTTAAAAGGACAAAAGGAAATAGAAGAACTTAAATTAAGGGAACAAGATATGAAAATAAGAGAGGAAGAGCTAAAACTAGAAAGAGCTAGGATAGAATCAGGACAGCATACTACATCAACAAGCAATAGGGAAACCAACAGTGCATACAAACCTAAATTTAGAGAATTTAATGAACATAAAGAAGAAATTATCAGTTATCTGTCACAATTTGAAGGCATATGTCAGTCTTATAATTATAGAGAAGAGACTTGGGCTAATATTTTATTGAGCAGATTATCAGGGAAAAGCCTAAGTATTATTAATTCACTTAGTGAAGAACAAAAGAATAATTATAACTATATAAAGAAAGTTTTGTTAAAGTTCTATGGAAACACAGAAGACATTTATAGAAAAAATTTCCATAACATAAGACTAGATAGAGAAGTAGATCCTAACACCACCATATTCAATATTAGAGACAATCTTGTCAAATGGCTTGAATTAACTGAAATTGACCTAAATGATCCAAAAGCATTACTGGATATGTTTATCATAGACAAAATATTAAGAAATGCATCAGTCACTTTATTTTCATTCCTTAAAGAGAGAAAGATTAAAAATGAGCGTGAGTTAGTTGACTCAATCACAACATTTAAAGATGCTCACCCCAATGAAGAGCTAGATAATAGAAACAGCACACTAGCCTCTATTAGAAACACACCCAGTGATAGGGACAGTCAAAAACAAAACACATATCAAAACAGAAGATACCATAGCCTACCTGCCAGATGGCAAAACAATAAATTTCAGAAAAGTCATCAAAACAATTACCAGACACCATATACTAATTATTCAAACAACAACAAATGTTTCTACTGTGGCATTCCAGGTCACAAAAAATATGAGTGTAGGAAATTACATAGAGATTTAGGACATTCACAACAATACTATCAGAGAACATCACCCAACAGTAGTCCAATTAGATACAACAGTGCAAATAGGAGTAGACAACCATATAAAAATCAAAGATATACTTCCAATCAGACTAACAGTAGACAAAACACCAAACCACATGAAACTTTAGCTAGCGCATGTCACAGTGAAGGAAGTTTACAATTTTTTCCTTCTTATGTAAACAACCAACTTGTTCAGTGTCTAAGAGACACAGGTTGTACAACAATAGTAGTTGACAAAAAATTGATTGATCCTAAAGACCATATATCTGAAAAAACCACAGTCATGTTAGCAAATAACACAAAAGTTGAATGTTATAAAGCAGTAGTGGACATAGACTGTCCATGGTTGACAGGAAAGGTAACGGCAGTACTTATGGACAACCCAGTATGTCAGTTAATAATTGGAAATATTAAAGAAATTCCAGATAATTCCCAAGAACTATTCTTAAATTGGATTGAATCAAAAAATTTAACCAAAGAGTATATAAGTGCAATAACAAGACAACAACATAAAACCAGTCAGACACAGCCTGAAATAGAAGAAAAATTAGACATTCCAAAACAAATATCTAGAGAGGACATAATTAGAATGCAGACAGAAGATAGGCAAATTCAGGACATTAGAAACAAAATTAAGGACAATAACACAATTTATAGAGGACATAATTACACAATAAAACACAATATTCTAATCAGAAATTTTGAGAAAGGTGAAATCAAAAAATCTCAAATAGTAGTACCAGTAATACTCAGAAACAAAATACTCAACCATGCACATGACAGTCCTTTGGCTGGACACATGGGTATAAAAAAAACATTAGAGAGGGTCACACAGAATTTTTATTGGCCAGGCATACACAAGGACATAAAGAAACACATAAACAAATGCATACCATGTCTGACAAAAAACCCAATACACAGTAAACACAGAGCACCCATACAACCCACAGACAAAATAGGTAGAAACTTTGAGAAGGTAGCTATAGATATCATTGGTCCTCTTAATCCACCATCAAATAAGGGACACAAATTTATTTTAACCATGATTGATATGGCATCTAGATGGCCAGAGGCAATTCCCCTCAAAAACATTAATTCAGAAACAATTTGCATGGCATTATTAGATGTATTTACAAGACATGGGTTCCCTGATAAAATATTGTCAGATAATGGAACACAGTTTACTTCCAACTTAACCAATGCAGTTACAAAAATGCTAGGTATAATACAAGTACATTCCACAATATATAGACCACAGGCTAATGGTATGGTAGAACGATGGAACAAAACACTAAAAACAATGTTAAATAAAACAACAATAGACCACCCTAGAGAATGGCACCTATATATACCCATGGTTTTATTCGCCTATAGAGAGAGTATACAAGACACCACTGGGTACTCTCCATTTGAGCTAATGTTTGGGGCCAATCCAAAGGGACCGTTAACTCTTTTTAAAGAAAATATTTTAGGCCAGAAAGGCACACAACAAGACACATTTGACATAATTACAAAAATTAGAGAGAGGATTACATATGGCATAGAAAATGCTAAAGAAAACACTGATAGGGAGTCTAAAAGACAAAGACATATAAAGAATACACATAGATACCTCAGAGATCTTAAAGTACATGATAAAGTTTTGGTATGGTTGCCAAACAATAATGGACAAAAGATTTGGCAGGGTCCGTTTACAATTCATGACAAGTTAAATTTAGTTGATTATGTAATTCACATGAAGGGTGAATTGAAAGTCCTACATGTGGACTTGCTCAGAAAATATGACTCTGTTCCTGAAGAGTTAGAAACCATCAGTAATGAAATAAGTAGCACAGCCACCGTTGCTAGTGTTATACAATTAGAAGACAATGAAAATAACACCACAACAAACAGACACTTAACAACAATTCTAAAAGAATACAAAGATGTCATCACAGAGAACATAGGACACACTAGCAGTTTAGAACACAAGATAATATTAACACAGGAACCCACATTCAAACACAAAATCTATCCAATTCCATATGCATTTAGGGAAGAAGTAAAGAAAGAACTAAATCATTTAATACAGACTAACAAGATTAAAAGATCAGATTCACCAATAGCATCACCCATGGTAGTAGTAAAAAAGAAAAATGGCCAGTGCCGTATATGTTGTGACTATAGGGAGTTAAATAAAATCACACAATTAGATGCAGAACCCATGAGGGACACCAGAGAACTACTGGAAGAAATAGGCTCCTCCACATTATTCACCCACTTAGATTTAAACAGAGGATTCTGGCAAATAGGCATGCATCCGGATTCCATGCCTTTGACTGCATTTGCCACAGAGGAAGGCTTGTTCGAATGGACAGTAATGCCATTTGGTCTAGTTAATTCCACCGCAACATTTTCTCGATTCATGCGAATCATGCTAGAAGGCATACCAAATGTCGTACATTTTGTCGATGATATCTGTATTCACACTAAGGATATGAAGACACATATAGAGACTATAAAAACAGTACTAAACAAATTAAGAGCACATGGAGTTACAATAGCACCAAACAAATTAAAGTTTGCACAAGAGGACATTGAATTTTTAGGATTTAAAGTCGGTAAAAACACAATTCAGCCCACAGAACACAACAGAGGAAAAATACTAAATATAAAAACACCACACACTCAGAAAGAAGTAAAAGCCATTTTAGGTTTGTGCAATTTTTACAGCACTTTTGTTCCAAAATTTTCTGATGTTACACTACCCTTAAGGAAACTAATAAATAAAGATAGCAAGAAACAAATAGTATGGACGGATGAATGCGAAAATACACTGAGAACAATCAAAGAAATTTTCCAAAGTGACAACATATTGTTATCACCCAATTTTAAACAGTCTTTCACTCTAGTTACAGACGCCTCCAACATTGGATTAGGAGCTTGCCTTATGCAAGAATACAATCATAAATTAAGACCAATTACCTATTTAAGTAGAGCATTAAGCAGAACTGAAATTAACTACTCAACCATTGAAAAAGAATGCTTAGCAATTGTGTGGGCACTTACCAAACTACAGAAATATCTATTAGGCAGAAAATTTACATTATTGACTGATCACAAGCCATTAATGGCACTAAATAGAAAGAAAATAGCGAATAGTAAAATAAACAGATGGTCGTTGATACTATTAGATTATCAGTATGAGATAAGGACAATAAAAGGAAAAGACAATACAGTAGCTGATTTCCTTTCCAGACACATTGAACATGCAGACAATGACAAAGACACTGACTTAAGACACATTAGTCAGACATTCTAAATGAATATACACACATACGTTCACTCAGTTTTTTGATAAGACACTTGTACATATCAATTTTTGTAAATGAATATCAGATTTTAACCGATTGTAAATTTTCTAATGCAAAATTTAAGATTGTTACATTCATTTTGCAGTGTTTATTATTCATTAAGATGTTAATGTCACTTCACATTATCATACATAAAGATTTTAAGAGGTTGTCATTGGTGATTTTTTAATTTTTTGCCAGGGTAAATTATTCACTATTATGTGTGATATTAACAGTAAAAGACTCTGTATTTCATAATGATGAAATGTTAATGTTGTTACACTGATTTGATTGTTAGATGTGGCATTGAAATTTTCTAAGAGACATTATCATTATTTCAACATATAATGCCAAAAATTTTGTTGCACAAAATTTTTTCAGATGGGTGGGGCATGTAACGGACTATGTTTTCACATGAAAACAGAGAGGTAGCATGAGTGGACAGTGAGTGTGTTCACCAGGTTTTTCCACGGGGAGAGACAATCAATGTGGATTGTATTTTTGAGAACAAATGTGAACTCCACGTTTTTGGAGAGTAAAATTATGTTTTTGTCAGAGCGGTTGTTTTGCACGCTTTGCTGGTAATGAAGTATGAGTTGACTGATATAGTAGAGAGCTGAGCGCAGAGCAGTAGAGCAGTAACAGTGAGAGCTGTGAGATTAGACAGTTGAGCTGAGTTGTAGAAGTATGAGGACGTGTTTTTCTTAATGATGGAATACTATAGATATATATGTGAAATTACATTCATGCAAGGATTATTTATTAATATTATCAATATAAAGTGTGTTCAATAAAGTACTGTGAGTTTTAACTAGAATTGAGCATTCTTCTTTACGTGCCTGAATAATAAGTGAAAGAATGAAGAAGACTGAGTCGGCATCCTGAAGCGTTAATATAAGTAACCATACTACTGACATAACCCACAGCATAAGAAATAACATCCCACGCCATGTCAGAGTAGAGGTGTGTTACACAACACAACAAAATTACTTACATAATACAACACAACAAAATTATTTACATAATACAACACAACAAAATTACTTACATAATGCAACACAAAAAAATTACTTACATAATACAACACAACAAAATTACTTGCATAATGCAACATAACAAAATTACTTACATAATGCAACACAACAAAATTACTTACATAATGCAACACAACAAAATTACTAACATAATGCAACACAACAAAATTACTTACATAATGCAACACAACAAAATTACTTACATAATGAAACACAACAAAATTACCTACATAATGCAACACAACAAAATTACTTACATAATGCAACACAACAAAATTACTTACATAATGCAACACAACAAAATTACTTACATAATACAGCACAACAAAATTACTTACATAATGCAACACAACAAAATTACTTTCATAATGCAACACAACAAAGCTACTTACATAATGCAACACAACAAAATTACTTACATAATACAGCACAACAAAATTACTTACATAATACAACACAACAAAATTACTTACATAATGCAACACAACAAAATTACTTACATAATACAACACAACAAAGCTACTTACATAATGCAACACAACAAAGCTACTTACATAATACAACACAACAAAATTACTTACATAATACAACACAACAAAATTACTTACATAATGCAACACAACAAAATTACTTACATAATACGACACAACAAAGCTACTTACATAATGCAACACAACAAAGCTACTTACATAATGCAACACAACAAAGCTACTTACATAATGCAACACAACAAAGCTACTTACATAATGCAACACAACAAAGCTACTTACATAATACAACACAACAAAGCTACTTACATAATGCAACACAACAAAGCTACTTACATAATGCAACACAACAAAGCTACTTACATAATGCAACACAACAAAGCTACTTACATAATGCAACACAACAAAGCTATTGGTATCACAGCAGTGAATAGAATAATGACGACAACTCCCGCAGCTGAAACGTCACAGATGCAAAACACGTCAACGAATCGAGTCTGTATGTATTCGGGTATATGTGCAATGTATGTATTCGGGTATATGTGCAATGTATGTATTCGGGTATATGTGCAATGTATGTATTAGGATATGTGCAATGTTTGTATTCGGATGTGTGCTAAGTGTTTTTTCATATATGCCATGTGTGTTTTCGGATATGTGCAATTTATGTATTCGGATATAAAAAATATATGTATTTGGATATGTTCATATGTAAGTATTCAGTTATGTGCAATTTGTATATTCGGAATGTGCAATGTATTTATTTGGTTATATGCACTGTGTGTCTTAGGACACGTGCCCCCAAACAATGGAATAGTACTTGGGTGGGTGAGGTCACGCTTTTCAACAATTGTTCTTAAATGTATAATTTTTCTGTAAGGCTGCGACTATTCGTACCCGGGTACCACAAGTGAGAGGACCCAGACACGCAGCGCCACCATTCACACCCGGGTACGATTAGACTCAAGCTATTCGGATGTCATTTGTGGTCGTTTATTTTAGTTAAACTGAAGAATTAAGTTTACAAACATATTGTTCATTCAATTATCTTTCATTTGATACCTCATTTTGTCTTACAAACCCAACAATACAATTTTAAATAATTTTTTAATCCCAACCTCTCATTTCTCGTACCCGGGTACGAATATTCACTTGGTTTCTGTAATTGCTAATTTTTATACGGAGCGCAGTGAGCCTAGGCTGGGACACTGCACTGTTTGTAATTTGTTTATTCGAATCTTTAAATGGTGTAAGCTAGTTTGGTGTAAGCTAGTTTGGTGTAAGCTAGTTTGGTGTAAGCTAGTTTGGTGTATCCTAGTTTGGTGTAGCCTAGTTTGGTGTAACCTAGTTTGATGTAAGCTAGTTTGGTGTATCCTAGTTTGGTGTATCCTAGTTTGGTGTAACCTAGTTTGGTGTAAGCTAGTTTGGTGTAAGCTAGTTTGGTGTAAGGGGCATACCCAATAACACCACCATCCAACCCCTCCCCCCCAACCACCACACCCCCCTAAACCACCATTTTATTTTAACCGGACGCGTCATCAACGGCCCGAGGGTTTGACCACATGACCGTACGTCCAATCCCCTTTTTGACCAGAGCGTAGACGCATCTCTCTTTGGCAGTGTAGAGCTTGAACCCGAGACAGCGGTCCTTGCTGCCAGGTGACGTACTGTTATTACAATACCTGTGTGATGGACAACAAATGTCAACACATGCGTCAGTGATTGGGGGGGGGGGGAAGTGAAAAGGTTGAAAAAAAAATCAACTGTAATACTAAGTATTGTTTGTGCTCCTCAACACCCCCAACCACCCCCCCCCCCCCCCCCCCACACACACACACACAATTCCTGACTCCTGACGCGATAATGTTGATGGTTATGTTGATGATGTTGTTGATGATGATGTTGTTGATGACGTTGATGATGATGATAATGTTGTTGATGATGTTGTTGATGATGTTGTTGATGATGTTGTTGATGATGTTGTTGATGATGATGATTTTGTTGATCATGTCGTTGTTGATGTTGTTGTTGATGATGTTGTTGATGATGATGTTGATGATGTCGTTGATGATGTTGTTGATGATGTTGTTGATGATGATGTCGTTGATGATGTTGTTGATTATGTTGTTGATGATGTTGTTGATGATGATGTTGATGATGTTGTTGATGATGATGTTGATGATGTTGTTGATGATGTTGTTGATGATGATGTTGATGATGTCGTTGATGATGTTGTTGATGATGTTGTTGATGATGATGTCGTTGATGATGTTGTTGATGATGTTGTTGATGATGTTGTTGATGATGATGTTGATGATGATGTTGATGATGATGTTGATGATGATGATGATGATGTTGATGATGATGTTGATGATGGTGTCGATGATCATGCTGATGATGACGATTACACTTTTTTTTATTGTTTTACCTTTTCTTTCTCATCTTACTATCCGCGTAGCACTTCCATTCTAACCACTGACTCCAAGAGCCACTGACGTCTGTAATACAAAGAGGTCTCGTCAAGCTTGATGTGGGGATGACACTCGGACACTTATTTAAAGAGTGTTTCTAGCTATGTTTTATAGTTACCACAGTTAAGGACGCTAGTTTGTATAGCTATGTGCTATAATATAGTTTCTGCAGTTAAGGACGACAGTATGTTTGTATAGATCGGACCACCCCCTTCAAACCCCACCACACACCCCCCCTTTCCTACGCCTTTGCTATAGTTTGCTCAATATGTTCAGCACCATACCGACATACTGTCCATCGGCACGTTGTCAAGCATGTGCACCATTTCACCAATATCGGTTGAAAACCTACAATCTACCATCTTTTTTTCTCATTTAATGTATATGGGCTTGTGTTGCTTATGGTTGAAACGGGATGAAAGACTTTGACTTGGTATGCTCGTATGTAGCTTTATAGTGTTGCGTCTGTTTTTAAATGTGGTAAATTTTAGATTGTTTTTATTTCTCTTTTTAAAATGGTTGACTTTGTACCACGCTTCGAGCTTTTGGGGACGTAGCGTGTTTTTCAAATAAACTTTATTATTATTATTATTATTATTATCGTTAGAGGAAACTTCATTAGCATCAATTCCTGGTTTGGTATTTAACCATTTTAGTTTCAATGTGAAGATGACTCCACCACCGCCACCAGTGGGGTGGCTAACATGATGTGTCTTACCAACCTGAGGTAGCGAATCTAAGAGTTTGCAGGTCTTCATCAAAGCGACCGTCGTTATCGTTGTCTGTTAGAAGAATAAAGTCTTCATTATTACATCCACATTGTCTGTGAAGACAACGAACCCCCCCCCCCGACCGCCCTAAAAAAAACCATGCATTACCAGACAACTCTGAAAAGAAGCACTCACATCCCAAAAGGCAGAAATACAGTCCACAAGGTGGACATACAGTCCACAAAGCAGACATACAGTCCACAAAGCAGACATACAGTCCACAAAGCAGACATACAGTCCACAAGGCAGACATACAGTCCACAAAGCGGACATACAGTCCACAAAGCAGACATACAGTCCACAAGGCAGACATACAGTCCACAAGGCGGACATACAGTCCACAAGGCAGACATACAGTCCACAAGGCAGACATACAGTCCACAAGGCAGACATACAGTCCACAAAGCAGACATACAGTCCACAAGGCAGACATACAGTCCACAAAGCAGACATACAGTCCACAAGGCAGACATACAGTCCCCAAGGCGGACATACAGTCAACAAGGCAGACATACAGTCCACAAGGCGGACATACAGTCCACAAAGCAGACATACAGTCAACAAGGCAGACATACAGTCCACAAGGCGGACATACAGTCCAGGAAGCAGACATATAGAAAAAAAATATATACATTCCCATAGCCCACATAGAGTCCAAAAGGCACTCATACAGTCCAAAAGGCACTCATACACTCCAAAAGGCATTCATACAGTCCAAAAGGCACTCATAGACTCAAAAAGCACTCATAGAATCAAAAGGCACTCATACAGTCAACAAGGCACTCATAGACTCAAAAGGCACTCATAGACTCAAAAGGCACTCATACAGTCCAAAAGACACTCATAGACTCAAAAGGCACTCATAGACTCAAAAGGCAATCATAGACTCAAAAGAAACACAGACACTCCAAAAGGCATTCATACAGTCAAAAAGACACTCATAGACTCAAAAA
>CAXITT010000886.1:25663-35789 GCA_964033795.1 Lymnaea stagnalis
GATCATGCACAACGTCACGGACACATTACCTTGAAAGCTTGTCCTTATGACCGTGCTATTACCATGACATGTTGACAGTGAGAAGGCCTCCAATCTGCGAAGAGATTTTGACGCTATAAGATATCCATACGAGGATTGTTAGTTAGTTCTTTTTTTTCTTCTTTCATTAAAAACAAACAAACCCTGCTGCGGGATGCAATGACAAAGTGCTGTCTTTATAAAGTAGGATCAATGACAAAGTGCTGTCTTTATAAAGTAGGATCAATGACAAAGTGCTGTCTTTATAAAGTAGGATCAATGACAAAGTGCTGTCTTTATAAAGTAGGATCAATGACAAAGTGCTGTCTTTATAAAGTAGGATTTGAAACGAATGGCACGTTCGAGAGGAATGTTTTCGGAACGTGCCTAAGTTGTGTGTTTGTCTTATAGCATGGTGTTCAAACAAGTGGACAACACATGGACACCATTGGACGACACTCCTGTGGGTGAGCGCATTGACCACAGAATTCTGTCCCTGGCGTACAGCTGTATAGAAGGCTCTGCACCTGTATATTCAAATCACTGATGTCTAAACATGTATCCATACAGAACCAGCGCTCTTCAACACAGTCCTTACTGAGAGTTCACAGTGTGGATGGACACGGAAAGAAGTCATACGGAGTGCGCTCTTTTGAAGCTATTGCGTCTAAATTATGGAAAAGTTTGCCACAATCTTTGAGGGACATTGTAAATAATAAAAATCATTTAAATTTAAGAAACATTTAAAGACTTTAAAAAAAATAGATTTTAGGACATCATCGCGCTGGGAGCATGCTAGAATAGCATGGACACACGCGCTAGATAAGTACTCAACCACCATCAACACATGCGTACCACATGGACAACACTTTTCTGTTCACTAAAATAAATATAATTGATTACTAAAGTAAATATAATGGATCACCAAAGTAAACATATCTAATTACCATGATAAACATTTCTGCTTGTCACGCTAATGGAAAGATAAATAGTAAAGAACGTTCTGAAAAGCCGCCAAATTATCATTTCAAAAAGCCGCCAAATTATCATTTCAAAAAGCCGCCAAATTATCATTTCAAAAAGCACCAAATTATCATTTCAAAAAGCCGCCAAATTATCATTTCAAAAAGCCGCCAAATTATCATTTCAAAAGAAAAAAAAATATTTTAATCAAAATAGAAAAGACTGATAGAATTTGGAGGATATTTTTAAGGATATAATTCTACTCTTTTTTTTTTTGGTCCCCTCTTCAGAAATTAATTTTTAAAATACAATATGTTCAATTTCCTATCAAAAGGATTTTTAAAAATGATTTACACTCAATAATTAAAAATTTTTCATAGGTCTACCAAAGAAAAAAGAAACTTTCGTTTTTCTGAAATTTTTAAAGATAAGGTCACAGTTCGTGTAATGGAACGTAAATTGAAATAAGGGGTGGGTTGGGAGAAAGAGAGAGAGAGAGAGAGAGAGAGAGAGAGAGAGAGAGTGAGAGAGTGAGAGAGAGAGAGAGAGAGAGAGAGAGAGAGAGAGAGAGAGAGAGAGAATTATATTAAAGAGACCACATCTCTTAAAATAGAGGTTTTTTATATTAATATTAAGAACTAGATATTTCTAACACACATAAGCCTATATATATATTATTGACTCGGCAGTTTATATTATATTAAGAGAGAGAGAGAAAGATAGAGAGAGAGAGAGAGAGAGAGAGAGAGAGAGAGAGAGAGAGAGAGAGTGAGAGAGAGAGAATTATATTAAAGAGACCACATCTCTTAAAATAGAGGTTTTTTATATTAATATTAAGAACTAGTTATTTCTAACACACATAAGCCTAAATAAATATTATTGACTCGGCAGCTTATATTATATTACCTCCTGAGGGGGATCTCGAAATCAGTTCCATTGCCATAATGCTTGCCAAGATATTCAAACTCAAGACGAAATTCATTGCTGGCACGTATGTTGAATGTCAACAATTGCATCTTCTCTGTAACCACAGCGATGGTCGGGTTGAAGCTAGAGAGTTGGGAGGAGGGAGAAGGGATGAAGAAATCTGACTGATTCTTGGGGCCACGTGTCAGACCTTGAGTGATGTTAACGGTTTGGGCAGTGCAAAACTAATATCACAGAGGACACACCAGACAGAGTCAAGATTATGACATGAGCCTGTGTGTCGTTAGACGGGAGCAAGGGTAGACGGACATAAGGCAATGAACACGGAGAGAAAGATGCTCAACATAGAAAAGTTTAATGAAAATTGCTTTGTAGAGAATCTTAAATGGGACGCCATTGAAAAAATGCTCCAATGATCAAAATGCAAAGCTGGTTGGCGCCGTCGGGGCCAGTTAAAAAAAACAACAAAAAAACAGTCACATAAAAAAAAGAGCTATTTTTTTTTTTTTTTATAAAGTATGACTGACATTTAGTATACATTCATGTCTTTCTATTTAGTCTTTTTGACCCTTGTCAGTCGTCTCTGCATCCACAACGTCATTAGAGATACAAGTAGAGCACGTACAGAGAAACACACACACACGCATCTGGTCATCAGCTGGATCCTGGTCTATGTCCAGTTGTCTTGACCAAGTCTTGCCATTGGAACTAATAGGCGAGGACGAGAGAGTGAGGCAGGCGAATGGAGCAACTCTCCATCACTTTAAGCAAAATGCAGCTCAAGTCAAGGCTGCTACTCAAGTCGAAATTGCATTGGTCATCTTCTCGTGCAAATGACGAACAATCCAGACCTCCAAGTGTATAAGTCAAAGGTCATATCCGGGTAACAACTACTTCGGAGCAACGAAACTTCTTTTAAATTTTGGAGAGAAATTTCTTTTAGATTGCTTCCGGTTTTTACATCATTGGCTGCTGAAATTGTTTGGCTATGTAAACATGGATTGGATGAAGATATGGTAAATTGAAAGAAATTGTTCTGATTGAAACTTTAGTCATTTTTATTGTAACAGCTCAATTATTACCATACTGTTGTGTTTCGTAATTAAGTATTAACATAGGATATCGAATGAAATGTCATGCGCAGAGAGGAGAGGAAGTGCTTTTTGGGGGTAAGACAGTAGGTAGAGGAGTCGCTTCATATATCTTTTAAAACCATTGAAGAAAAACGAGGCAGGTTTGAGAGTAATTCCGTGAGACACTCAAGTAGCCAAGTATACATTGAGACACCATCGGGAAGACAATGAGACAGGGAGATCAGACAATGAGACTCTTGACTGCATAGAAGGATATAAACCAGTGAGACAGGGAGACCAGACAATGAGACAGCTCGCTGTGTGGAGGGATGTAGACCATGAGAGACATAAGATTTACTGCGGAGCAAGCAGAACTGTTGGTCAGTTGATGGACGCAAAAACGGACAACACTACAGGGATATCTGGACAGTCGGTCAAGGCGGCCAGTCAAAGCATTCGGACAAAAATGTTGGCCAGAGCGATCGGACAAAGCATTCAAACAAAACAGTTGGACAAGGCACTTTGACAAAGCAGTTGGACAAAACAGTTGGTCAAAACAGTTGGACAAGGCAGTTGGACAAAACAGTTGGACAAAACAGTTGGACAAAACAGTTGGACAAAACAGTTTGACAAAACAGTTGGACAAACAGTTGGACAAAACAGTTGGACAAAACAGTTGGACAAGGCAGTTGGACAAAACAGTTGGACAAAACAGTTGGACAAAACAGTTGGACAAGGCGGTTGGACAAGGCAGTTGGACAAAACAGTTGGATAAGGCAGTTGGACAAAACAGTTGGACAAAACAGTTGGATAAAACAGTTGGACAAAACAGTTGGACAAAGCAGTTAGAAAAAAATATTCAGAACAGTAAGAAAAAACAGTTGGACAAAGGAGTCTGACAAAGGGACCTGACAAAGGAGTCTGACAAAGGGACCTGACAAAGGAGTCTGACAAAGGGACCTGACAAAGGAGTCTGACAAAGGGACCTGACAAAGGAGTCTGACAAAGGGACCTGACAAAGGAGTCTGACAGAGGACGGAGACAAAGGGTTCGCATCCTCACCTTTCCGTGTACAAGATGTACTTTTTGCCCCAAGCTTCAACGGGTAGAATCAACAGCGTGTCCACCGAGTAAGTATTTTCCTGGACTAGCGCCGTCACGCCAAACGATTTTGTGGATAGCAATCTGTAGCTACATCTTGGACCTATCGTCACATCGGGACTTGGTCCACGGGAAACGAACGAAATTGGGTATGAGTCAATGGTTGAAAGAATTGATTCAAAGAGAATTGATTCACTATACCTGATCTAATGTCATATTTTTCATGGGCGGGGATAATCTCGGTTTCAAGCAAATCCGTGGCCAATCTTGATATAATATATCGTAAACATATAAACCATAGATGTTTATTTCTCTGAAACTGACGAATGCTTCATGTCGACACGTTTGATCTTTATTTTCTTGTTCTTTTTTTTTTTTTTTGGGGCAGGTTTTACCTTATACCCCGTTTTCTATATTTCTTTTTGTTGTAACCTTATTGTGCAGTCCTTCCCACAATTAACATATAAACCATAGATGTTTATTTCTCTGAAACTGACGAATGCTTCATGTCGACACGTTTGATCTTTATTTTCTTGTTCTTTTTTTTTTTTTTGGGGCAGGTTTTACCTTATACCCCGTGTTCTATATTTCTGTTTGTTGTAACCTTATAGTGCAGTCCTTCCCACAATTCACTCATCAAATATTTAAAAAAAACAACAACATTTAGCCCAACCCGGCCCACAACCCACAAGCTAAACCCAAATTTCGCACACTCCTGTCCTCTTGTCTCATTCATCCCGCTCTAGTGGATAGGCCACCCTTAACTACCTTCACCTCGTGCTATAGATTAAGTCACGACCCACTCTACTCCCAGTGTAACTGACACACATGCCAGATGCTGCCTGACAGCAGATGCAATGCTCTACATTTGAAACAAATCTTATGAACATGTGCTCGTCCGTCAGACGGTACTACATTCCTGACAGACCTGAAGTAACTACGACCCCTTACTTACACGAACCTTTTCGCCAGGCGGTACTGTAAGACAGACCTGAAGTAACTACGACCCCCTACTTACACGCATTTCTCCGCCAGGTGGTACTGTATGACAGATGTCGCAGGAACGATAATCCACTCGTTTAACGGATCAAAATATTCAAAGCTCTCGACGGAGAATTCGATCTGGAAATTTAGCGTAGTTGTGAACATCTGCTGCTAATGTGTCTGCATGTGTGGGTTTGATTGTTTGTGTATGTGGGCATGGGAGTGTGTGATGGTTAGCGCATGTGCGTGTGTGCGTAAGCACTTTGTGGGTATGTGTTAGCGGTATGCATGTGAGTGTTAACTATTACCTAATAGCATAAATATTAATTTCTTCTTAATTTCTAAATTTATGTATACTTTGTACTCTTACATTTGTAAGCCTTTTCTTTTTTGAATTGATAAAATTTGTTGACACTTGGGAGAGAAAAGTTCTCAGCAATATGTATTGACCAACAAAAGATGAGTATGGATGGAGAAGACGAACCAACCAGGAATCGTATAGTCTAGTCTATATCAGGATCCCACTAGAGTAGCAGAATTTTTTTTTTTTAAAGGTAAGTTTACTCTGGGCAGGACACTTCGGAGGAATGGCAAATGACAGAGGGGTGAAGAGAGTGCACCACCATCCAGGGGGGGGGGGAAACGGCTCAAAGGCAGAGCCAGGCTCAGATGGATGGATGGATGGTTTGTGGGGGAAAGAGCTACAGCAGCTGGGAATTTAAGCATGGAAAAGAAAATCATCAGACGGAGGAATGGGAAATGACAGAGGGGTGAAGAGGGTGCACCACCATCCAGGGGGGGGGGGAAACGTCTCAAAGGCAGAGCCAGGCTCAGATGGATGGATGGATGGTTTGTGGGGGAAAGATCTACAGCAGCTGGGAATTTAAGCATGGAAAAGAAAATCATCAGTTAGGTCTGAGTGGAAGGAAGTGGTGAGGCAGGCAAAAGCTCTACGTGGGCTGTAGCGCCACAGGGATGGATAAGGATGTGATATTTGTCTTATCAAACTCAATGGATGTACGCACGACATCTCCAAAATCTAAAAAAAAAAACCAACTAATGAACACATAAAGATTTTAGCTACGAATTAATTCTATCGGGACCATTTCATGACATAAATTTCAAATACAAATAATTGATACATGTCAAAATAAGTGAAAGGGCATGTGTGGAAAAAAGTATAACGAAATGGCACATGTTACAAACATGTGACAAATAAAAGAAACATAATGACACTACACACACACGTAGTGACACGTCACAATGTCATGACAAATGCCTCAAAAGTATTTACCAATGTCAAAACATGACGACGCTTGTCACTAGCTTAATGACAAATTCCACAATATGACACATGACACTGACGTCATGACAAATCAAACAAACACAATGACACAAACCGAATTGAGTAATGTCACATACGTAATGACACATGTCACAAGTTATGACAAAATGCCACAAAAGTGTTGAAAAAATTAAACAAAACTAATGAGCCATGTCACAAAACTAATGAACCCTGTCACAAAACTAATGAGCCATGTCACAAAACTAATGAGTCATGTCACAAAATGGACCTGTATATCCTTGTTATTCGTGTTGCTGACGAAGAGCTTGACCAGTCTCCCTCTGGACTTTTGGATTTTAGGCAGTGCAAATATAAACGCTTTGCCCATAGACGAGATCACCGCTGCAATTGGACACAGTTTAAACAAAGGTCAGTGGAATTGTTATAGAGAGCTTGTTTACATAATATTTCTCGTGCGTGCCCTCTGATTGACCCCGCATGAGACGCTGTGTTCACAAAGGGGTGTGGCTTAGGCTTTTGATGTATTCTTGTTTATGCCGCCAGCCACTAAAAATAATTAATCTGTTCCAAGTAGTGTTTTGTAGACTCATTCTGATGGTTCTAGAACTGCCGTGTAGCTTATCGAAGGCAGGGCTTAGGCGTCGGTAGACCCACCTATATAAGGGATTGACAGGCACGGACGAGGGGAGACAGACGGAGATTTGAGATAGATTTTCTTAACATTACGAGGCGTGTTTTATTCTTTGTGTATTTGTGTGCTCCTACTTATATGTGTTTATTTCGCATTATTTATTGGCATCATTATTTCTAAATGTATTAACTGTGTACCGGTACGACATCTGCCATACTGTAAGTTGAAGATTGTAATTTTATTTTATTTTATTTTGTAATTATCTTAAGACATAATAAATCTTAATTAATTGTGACTAGAAACTGTTTTGGGTCGTATCCTTAATATTGTTGATTATATGGTATCGTCCTTTGTTAGGCACTGTTTACAACGAGCCAATTAAAATTAAAATAGGAGATTAATTTCTCCCAATACAAGTCAGTGCGTAACAGGAATGGACACTGAAGTAATGCTTTGCTCTCTTGTCTTCGACTGATCAAGTTTGCAACGAATGGTTAATGATTGAATGATTCTTTGAAGATTATGAATAAGAAGTGATTGTGTGAAGGAGGTGGCTTTTAAGGGGAGATGGAGGATGGAGGTGTTAAGGGTAGAATTCCTAGTAACAAAGTGCTTGTATGTCAGACTTTTTACATGCATTTTTTGTTCTTATAAACTGTTTATAATTTTTGTAAAGATTAATATTATAATGAGATGTGAACATACTACAGTAGAACGTTCTCATACAATTCACTTATTCATACATTGGATAATTTTGTTCCGGACTTTCAGTTCCTAGTCTTCATATTAATTTAAATAAAGTTAAAAGAGGAGTGCATTTATTATGATTTTAAAAAAAATTACATTGCAACAGTAAATTAGCCAATTGCCGTATACGGTAAGTATATCTATATTGACCGTGTGTGGTACCCGGCTAATGTACTGTTCCACTGTTTGAAACTCTAACAATGATACTGACCCAAGACGGCGTGGCTGAAATAGATGATCATAACCAGGAGGGAAACGGTCGGCTTCATTGGTGCTGTTGGTGTTGCTGTTGTTGCTGTTGTTGCTGTTGCGATTCGAGAGTCTTTATTTGGTGTGTCTGATCTCGTTACCGTAAAAATGCACCTGACTCCACTCAGACCAAAGCTTAGAAATGAAGTTATTAAAATGGTTAGAATCGAGTGATTGGAGTGGTGAGCAAACTGAAGGCATCGCTATTATCCCGTAAGGGTTAACTATTTTCCTATACTCGCGAACAGATCGCAACAGTGGATAGGTCGCAACAGTGGATAAGGTTGCAATAGTGGATAAGGTCGAAACAGTGGATAGGTCGCAACAGTGGATAAGGTCGCAATAGTGGATAAGGTCGCAACAGTGGATAGGTCACAACAGTGGTCAAGGTTGCAACAGTGGATAAGGTCGCAACCCTTAAATGTGGGTTGTCAAAGTGCGTTTTGATAGTTTACCCGCAGATTCGGTCGCACCCTTAGTTTGGGGAGCTACATGGCCGTTTTTAACGTAATAACTATGACGATTATTTTGGGAAGCAGACGTCACGGAAATAGTTCAATAACAACGTGAAAAACGATGCTCATAAACTACGTCATAAACTACGTCATAAACCACGTCATAAACTACGTCATAAACTACGTCATAAACTACGTGAACTCTATTAAAAAAGAAACGAATTACCCTCTGCTCGGTTTGACGAATGTTGTTTTCAATGGCTGCTGTACACTGGATAAAACAAGAGAAATGGTGGCACTCGTGCAGCTCACACCCTTGAGTTTTGTCGAGTTTATTTGTAAATAAGTGCGACCTAGATACGGGTTTAATCGATCTACACGCGTGCATAATCGGTCATAGATGGGGAATACCGACTACCAGATATATGTGGTCTGTGGTTTTGTGTATGTGAGGGTGAGACTGACAGAGACTGAGAGAAAGAGAGAGAAAGAGAAGATGTAGAGAAAGGGAAGAGAGAGAAAGAGAATGAAAGAGAAGATGGGGAGAAAGGGAAGAGAGAGGAAGAGAGAGAAAGAGGAGATGGGGAGAAAGTGAAGAGAGAGAAAGAGAGAAAAAGAGAAGATGGAGAGAAAGTGAAGAGAGAGAAAGAGAGAGAGAGAGTACGTGAAAGTGAAGAGAATGTGTGTTTTTAAACAAATCATCACAAAACATTACGTTATTTTGTGTGATGATTTAAAATCAAAGTGTGCCAATAATATCAATAATACCAATAATATCAATAATACCAATAATATCAATAATACCAATAATATCAATAATACCAATAATATCAATAATACCAATAACATCAATAATACCAATAATATCAATAATACCAATAACATCAATAATACCAATAATATCAATAATACCAATAACATCAATAATACCAATAATATCAATAATACCAATAATATCAATAATACCAATAATATCAATAATATCAATAATACCAATAATATCAATAATACCAATAATATCAATACTATCAATAATATCAATAATACCAATAATATCAATAATACCAATAATACCAATAATACCAATAATATCAATAATACCAATAATATCAACCTAGTTGTTAACTACAAGAGGAACCATCTATCTAGACGGCGACCCTTGTTGTTTGACCTACCTCAATTAGGGTTTGTTAGCTAGACACACTTCTGATTACACCCTTGCATAGGCCTACACGTCCGATTACACGTCTAATTACACGTTGGATCACACTTAGGGTGATCAGTGGAGTGACTTTTAAACAAGCTTGGCCTAAGATCACCTCTTGAAGACTAATTTCTTTATATGTTGGTATCTCAAACATGAAAACGAAAAAAAAAAAAAAGAATATCTTGCTGTGTGATGCTCCGCGAAGTTTAGAACGCACTAGAAAACTACTTGGCGACAGATGGCACCACGCTGAATCAGTTGACAACTTTAAAAAATAACCATTTCCTTGGTTTGGGAACCTGTTTTCTAAGGCAAACACATCAATCAATAGCACGCAAAGCTTTTTTTCTCTCCAAATGTTTCCAGGAACATTAAATCCAAGTTTTTACAAAGAATCTGTCTTGTTTCAAAATGCGTTCGGTGCTGCTTGGTGCCATTGTCTCCCCCCCCCCCCCCCCCCCCCCC
>CAXITT010000886.1:36270-53566 GCA_964033795.1 Lymnaea stagnalis
TTCTTGGTTGTTTTTTTTTTTTTTTTTTTTTTTTTTTTTTTTTTTGACTAATGAGTTTGCCGACGACTGCCCTAAACCAGAGATCCGCAACAAGGGTGCCGCTAGCTTGCCGTCGCGAGATGACGCCATTTGTGCCGCGGCGTTAAAGATCAACTCGTGATGGAACGCAAAATTATATATTATGTTTGCTGATTTTAAAATTTCGGCGAAAGAAGAAAAATCTGAACTTCCAATGAGATGATTGCATTTTTTATACAATTTTCCTCGACTATCATCTCCACAGAGACGCCCCCCTCGTGATGGCTTCAAAACATGATGAGTGGTCACGCTTGGATGTATGATGGTGATTTGGTTTTAAGGGTGTTGGTGTACCGCCAAATTATAGGAAGGGCCTTGGGGTGCCGCCAAATTATGACGAGGGTTTGTGGGTGCCGCCAAATTATAGGGAGGGCCTGGGTGTGCCGCCAAATTATGGGGAGGGCCTGGTTGTGCCGCCAAATTATGGGGAGGGCCTGGGTGTGCCGCCAAATTATGGGGAGGGCCTGGTTGTGCCGCCAAATTATAGGGAGGGCCTGGGTGTGCCGCCAAATTATGGGGAGGGCCTGGTTGTGCCGCCAGAGAAAACAGGTTGCGGAGTACTACCCTAGACGAATCGACTTACGCCTGGACGCCGTAAATCGGAACCCACCTACATAAGCATCTACGTCACACACACACGGCGCACGTATAATAATTAAGTCGAACAGTAAAAGAAAAAAAATGAATAATAATACATTTTAAAGGATAACAAACCCCAACCTCGACGTCTCAGATATTTATTTTTTTTTTTTACATTTTAAACATCGGAACACACACCGACAAGGGTAAATATATTTTTTATTTTTTATTCAAATTCAGAAATCAGGGGTCCCGAAACGCTCAATTATTTTTTAATTTGAATAATTTTGTTTTAGGGTTTATATTGTTTCTAGTCCTTGTGACGTATTGTTCATGCAACGAGCCAGGTCTCAAAATAGATCCTATTTGTAAAACCATAGTACGGCACGTAACCCTGATGTCGAAGGTAACTCTGTATAACGAGAAGACACCCGATTAGACCTGGGTTATCGACCTTGGTCTAATACATCTTTTTTTTTTTTTCAGTTTACACGTTAAAATTTTCGGCAAATTTCTTTTTTTAATTTATTATATTATATAGTGAAACAAAATAATTCGTTCAAAAAAAAATTTGAAGCAAAATTTTAAAGTTAAAACTGAAAAAAAAAAAAAAAAAAAAAAAAAAAAAAAAAATGTTGACCAAATTTCCGTTCGATAAAATTACCGTCGATCAATTTACCGTCGACGAAATTTCTTTCGATCAAATTTCCGGATACGATGGGGAAATATAGACGGCTAACACATTTATGTAAATTTATTTTGCAAATTGCATATGTTTTACGTCCCATAAGATTAAATACACACGTATGTATAATATAATTTATAGCGTGTTTATTTTATGTACTGGGTCTAAGGAAATGCGGCACGGGAACCGCTGACTTCATGATCACAAAATCCCGCCAGGCACCCCCCACGCTCACCCACGAGAGAGAAACAATGTGGCCCACATCCACCTCACTTAGGTCTACTGTATAGTTGAATCATGTCTAAGCCCGAAACTAGAAGAGGTATGGTTAAAATATGTATACATTGTTAAAATATCGATACACCAGGAGTCGCGGATGCAAAAACAACCTGGAAGAATATATATACATTAAAATTAGCTCAGACATTTTAACCTGTCGGCCAGTGTAGCGAAATTATTTGGATTCGATCCACATTCGTGCCAATTTATTTAAGGCTCGTCTTTTTCCCCCCATCAACTTGCCTCTCAACTGAAACTACACATTTCACTGAAATAAACATTTTGAACCAAAGTTATTTATAATAAATAGTGGGTGTTTTGTTTCCTCATAAACAAAAGTTATTATTTTCTCTTAGGACTTGGAGTTCAGAAATAATTAATAACAAGTCTAGCCCCTTAAAACAGTTTCCTTCTTAGTTACTTTACACACACAAAAAAAGAGATTCTCTTGAGAGATACTTGCGCTCTTTGTAATCTTCTGGTATTAAAAACACAATCACTCAATTATTCATTGGAGGAAGGATTAAGCTAACACCACCTACCCCCCCTCCCTTCCCCACTCCTTGGGCCGTTTTAACCGTTGGCCGATCGACTCGGACCCACGTGACGTCACGAACAACAGGTTAGGAGGATTTAGCTCTTAGAGATATCTTGCGTCTGGTGTGTCCTGCTTCCTTTTCACAGCCACCCCCCCCCCAAAAAAAAAAACAAAAAAAAAAAAAAAAATGTTTTAAATAAAAAGAAATCAGTGAGGGGGGAAAAAAGGCTGTCCCGCAGCAAGCGTCATGCGTGACGGTTGAACTCTGGAAAATGTTGAATATTTTCTACAGGGGGAGGCGACTGTTATAACAATCAATAGAGAGTCACGGGTGTGCTGTAGGGCTGTCGGTGGGACTATTGTTTGAAGGCCGGCATGCATTATAGAAAATGAGAAGTTAACTTGGTATTTTCTCACAATACCCGGACCCGGTTAAAAAAAAGTGTACCCGGTTAAGCCCTAGTTTCGAATAATAGTGTACAAAAATCTATATGTTTATGAATGGAATATGTATATGCTTAGCTGAAGGTCCATGTAAAGGGGTTGGGGTGGTGGCGAACGGGGGAGAGGGGGTGTAATATGGGGTTCCTGCCCGGGCACCATCCTCAGAAGGGGTTAAAATTGTAATTTTCGTTGGAAAATATGTTTAATTACATACTTTTTTGGGGTAGGTATGGTGGGGGGGGGAAGGGGTTAGGGTGCATAAATACTGGCTTTGCTTCGACCTCATCATTTGTTTGCCACCGCCCTGCTTGTTTGTAAGAATATGACTAGAGACATATATAAATGGGGTGACTTTATTTTCTTCATCTGGGGCGTGATAAACTTTTGCAGCATTCCTCCCCCCCCCACCCCACGACCAATCTGCATGAATATTTGTACAATGCATTTATGTCTCCACGTTTAAATTATAATTATTGAGACCAAAAAAAACAACAAAAAAAACAACAAAAGTCTGACGTTTTCAAATCTCTTCATCTCAAGTGCATCATTTCAGAACAATGTAAATCCCAGATTGTTGACTTCTATCGGATCCACTTATCATAATTTCATCACATAAAAATCATTCAAAGAATCATCTTTTCACATCAAATAGTTTACAAAATAAAAATGTTTTTAAAATATCTCATTCTTCCCTGCAACCGTTGCATTGTGCCCACTCAAATGTCTTGCAAGAAATCAAATTCTGTAACAGACAAGCATCGACGCCCGAATGAGATTTGCATAATACGGTGATAAGGAAATGTCGTTTTCCCTTGTCGTCCCATCATCCCCCGGGCCGGTAATGGCGTGCCGACATCAAAGCAGCACCAGATTGAATTCTTGGCCACAATGACAAAGAAATAGATTTCCAGATGGTTTGTTTTGTCCCGTGCGGAATCTTTAAGGGGGTCGCCCTGATTTGGGTTCCAAGGCTTTCCATAACCGGTGTGTGTGTGGGGGGGGGGGGGGGGGGGGGGGGGGGGGGGGACTCCTGGCTTCGTTGTCACGTCACGTATGTCTCAGGGTTACGTAATCTGTACGCAATCTTTATGTTCCCGGTAGAGACGATAGTGTGGGGTTGGGCTGCGGTTAAACCAGTGGCGTATGAAGTGGGGTTAAGGAGGTGGAGTGGTCCGCCCGGGCGGCACTCATTTTCTTTTCACAAGGCTTGGCATTCTTTCTTGTTCATGGAACGAGGGCGGCGAGAATCTTGCCCCCCCCCCCGGGTGGTATTAAACCTAGCTACGCTACAGGACGCCATTGTCTCACGGTCCATTGACAACTTTAGTAGAGGAGAAGTTAACCCATTGCGGCCGCCATTGTCGCACGGTCCATTGCTCTTGTAATGTATCTCTTTGTTTCTAATTTTTTTTAAATTAACCATATATATTTCTTTTTGTCTAAATCCAACATTATGTTGTATATACGTGTCTGAATACAAATATTATGTCGTATATAATTCCTTGTGTCTATTAAAATAATCCTTAGCCAGCATTTATCGTCCCCAACGTTCGAGACAGGAGGACAAAGGAAAGGCATGCCTTTGAAATGTAGAGACACATTTGAATCAAACTGAAGGAAAGGCATGCATTTGAAATGTCGAGACACATTTGAATCAAACTGAAGGAAAGGAATGCATTTGAAATGTCGAGACACATTTGAATCAAACTGAAGGAAAGGCATGCATTTGAAATGTCGAGACACATTTGAATCAAACTGAAGGAAAGGCATGCCTTTGAAATGTACAGACACATTTGAATCAAACTGAAGGAAAGGCATGCATTTGAAATGTCGAGACACATTTGAATCAAACTGAAGGAAAGGCATGCATTTGAAATGTCGAGACACATTTGAATCAAACTGAAGGAAAGGCATGCATTTGAAATGTACAGACACATTTGAATCAAACTGAAGGAAAGGCATGCCTTTGAAATGTACAGACACATTTGAATCAAACTGAAGGAAAGGCATGCCTTTGAAATGTACAGACACATTTGAATCAAACTGAAGGAAAGGAATGCATTTGAAATGTCGAGACACATTTGAATCAAACTGAAGGAAAGGCATGCATTTGAAATGTAGAGACACATTTGAATCAAACTGAAGGAAAGGCATGCATTTGAAATGTCGAGACACATTTGAATCAAACTGAAGGAAAGGCATGCCTTTGAAATGTACAGACACATTTGAATCAAACTGAAGGAAAGGCATGCATTTGAAATGTCGAGACACATTTGAATCAAACTGAAGGAAAGGCATGCATTTGAAATGTCGAGACACATTTGAATCAAACTGAAGGAAAGGCATGCATTTGAAATGTCGAGACACATTTGAATCAAACTGAAGGAAAGGCATGCATTTGAAATGTCGAGACACATTTGAATCAAACTGAAGGAAAGGCATGCATTTGAAATGTCGAGACACATTTGAATCAAACTGAAGGAAAGGCATGCATTTGAAATGTCGAGACACATTTGAATCAAACTGAAGGAAAGGCATGCATTTGAAATGTCGAGACACATTTGAATCAAACTGAAGGAAAGGCATGCATTTGAAATGTCGAGACACATTTGAATCAAACTGAAGGAAAGGCATGCATTTGAAATGTCGAGACACATTTGAATCAAACTGAAGGAAAGGCATGCATTTGAAATGTCGAGACACATTTGAATCAAACTGAAGGAAAGGCATGCATTTGAAATGTCGAGACACATTTGAATCAAACTGAAGGAAAGGCATGCATTTGAAATGTCGAGACACATTTGAATCAAACTGAAGGAAAGGCATGCATTTGAAATGTCGAGACACATTTGAATCAAACTGAAGGAAAGGCATGCATTTGAAATGTCGAGACACATTTGAATCAAACTGAAGGAAAGGCATGCATTTGAAATGTCGAGACACATTTGAATCAAACTGAAGGAAAGGCATGCATTTGAAATGTCGAGACACATTTGAATCAAACTGAAGGAAAGGCATGCATTTGAAATGTCGAGACACATTTGAATCAAACTGAAGGAAAGGCATGCATTTGAAATGTCGAGACACATTTGAATCAAACTGAAGGAAAGGCATGCATTTGAAATGTCGAGACACATTTGAATCAAACTGAAGGAAAGGCATGCATTTGAAATGTCGAGACACATTTGAATCAAACTGAAGGAAAGGCATGCATTTGAAATGTCGAGACACATTTGAATCAAACTGAAGGAAAGGCATGCATTTGAAATGTCGAGAAACATTTGAATCAAACTGAAGGAAAGGCATGCATTTGAAATGTAGAGACACATTTGAAGCAAACTAAATTGTTCAGTAATTTAAATGAACTTATGGTGCGGACTTTTTTCATATTTAATGATCCTGTTCCGTATTTGTCACTGCTACCATGGTTTCCTTACGCGGGCCGGGTTGAGGATCCCTGGCGGGCCAGATCTGCCCCGCGGGCCGTGGTTTGTCAGCTTTCTTACCATGTCCACCTCCTCCCTATAGTTTAACCTAACACCGATGGCGGCTGGTTGATAGGATGTCATACCTCTGTTGATAGGATGGCACACCTCTGTTGATAGGATGTCATACCTCTGTTGATAGGATGTCATACCTCTGTTGATAGGATGTCATACCTCTGTTGATAGGATGGCACACCTCTGTTGATAGGATGTCACACCTCTGTTGATAGGATGGCACACCTCTGTTGATAGGATGGCACACCTCTGTTGATAGGATGGCACACCTCTGTTGATAGGATGGCACACCTCTGTTGATAGGATGGCATACCTCTGTTGATAGGATGGCACACCTCTGTTGATAGGATGGCACACCTCTGTTGATAGGATGCCACACCTCTGTTGATAGGATGTCATACCTCTGTTGATAGGATGGCACACCTCTGTTGATAGGATGGCACACCTCTGTTGATAGGATGGCACACCTCTGTTGATAGGATGGCACACCTCTGTTGATAGGATGGCATACCTCTGTTGATAGGATGACCTCTGTTGATAGGATGGCACACCTCTGTTGATAGGATGGCACACCTCTGTTGATAGGATGGCACACCTCTGTTGATAGGATGGCACACCTCTGTTGATAGGATGGCATACCTCTGTTGATAGGATGTCACACCTCTGTTGATAGGATGGCATACCTCTGTTGATATGATGTCATACCTCTGTTGATAGGATGTCACACCTCTGTTGATAGGATGGCATACCTCGGTTGATAGGATGTCATACCTCTGTTGATAGGATGGCATACCTCTGTTGATAGGATGGCATACCTCTGTTGATAGGATGGCATACCTCTGTTGATAGGATGGCACACCTCTGTTGATAGGATGGCACACCTCTGTTGATAGGATGGCATACCTCTGTTGATAGGATGGCATACCTCTGTTGATAGGATGGCATACCTCTGTTGATAGGATGGCACACCTCTGTTGATAGGATGGCATACCTCTGTTGATAGGATGGCATACCTCTGTTGATAGGATGGCATACCTCTGTTGATAGGATGGCATACCTCTGTTGATAGGATGTCATACCTCTGTTGATAGGATGGCATACCTCTGTTGATAGGATGGCATACCTCTGTTGATAGGATGGCACACCTCTGCTGATAGGATGTCATACCTCTGTTGATAGGATGGCACACCTCTGTTGATAGGATGGCACACCTCTGTTGATAGGATGTCATACCTCTGTTGATAGGATGGCACACCTCTGTTGATAGGATGGCATACCTCTGTTGATAGGATGTCACACCTCTGTTGATAGGATGGCATACCTCTGTTGATAGGATGTCACACCTCTGTTGATAGGATGGCATACCTCTGTTGATAGGATGGCATACCTCTGTTGATAGGATGTCACACCTCTGTTGATAGGATGGCATACCTCTGTTGATAGGATGTCACACCTCTGTTGATAGGATGGCATACCTCTGTTGATAGGATGGCACACCTCTGTTGATAGGATGGCATACCTCTGTTGATAGGATGTCACACCTCTGTTGATAGGATGGCATACCTCTGTTGATAGGATGTCATACCTCTGTTGATAGGATGGCACACCTCTGTTGATAGGATGGCACACCTCTGCGCTACACACTTCGTTTGAGGAGCTGATCGGTTTTGCGTACTTACAACTAAGGACAAATTCATGTTTCCAGTCGTAGCTGCGAGAGATTGTGTTGGATGCGGGAGATTGTGTTAGATGCGGGAGATTGTGTTGGATGCGGGAGATTGTGTTGGATGTGGGAGATTGTGTTGGATGCCGGAGATTGTGTTAGATGTGGGAGATTGTGTTAGATGCGGGAGATGTGTTGGATGCGGGAGATTGTGTTGGATGCGAGATATTGTGTTGGATTCGGGACATTGTGTGGATGCGGGAGATTGTGTTGGATGCGGGAGATTGTGTTAGATGCGGGAGATGTGTTGGATGCAGGAGATTGTGTTGGATGTGGGAGATTGTGTTGGATGCCGGAGATTGTGTTAGATGTGGGAGATTGTGTTAGCTGCGGGAGATGTTTTGGATGCGGGAGATTTTGTTGGATGTGGGAGATTGTGTTGAATGCCGGAGATTGTGTTAGATGTGGGAGATTGTGTTAGATGCGGGAGATGTGTTGGATGCGGGAGATAGTGTTGGATGCGAGAGATTGTGTTGGATTCGGGACATTGTGTGGATGCGGGAGATTGTGTTGGATGCGGGAGATTGTGTTAGATGCGGGAGATGTGTTGGATGCAGGAGATTGTGTTGGATGTGGGAGATTGTGTTGGATGCCGGAGATTGTGTTAGATGTGGGAGATTGTGTTAGATGCGGGAGATGTGTTGGATGCGGGAGATTGTGTTGGATGTGGGAGATTGTGTTGGATGCGGGAGATGTGTTGGATGCGGGAGATTGTGTTGGATGTGGGAGATTGTGTTGGATGCGGGAGATTGTTTTGGATGTGGGAGATTGTTTTGGATGCCGGGGATTGTGTTAGATGCGGGGGATTGTGTTGGGTGTGGGAGATTGTGTTGGATGCGGGACATTGTGTGGATGCGGGAGATTGTGTTGGATGCGGGAGATTGTGTTGGATGCGGGAGATTGTGTTGGATGTGGGAGATTGTGTTGGATGCCGGAGATTGTGTTAGATGTGGGAGATTGTGTTAGATGCCGGAGATTGTGTTAGATGTGGGAGATTGTGTTAGATGCGGGAGATGTGTTGGATGCGGGAGATTGTGTTGGATGCGGGAGATTGTGTTTGATGCGGGAGATTGTGTTGGATGTGGGAGATTGTGTTGGATGCCGGAGATTGTGTTGGATGTGGGAGATTGTGTTAGATGTGGGAGATTGTGTTGGATGCGGAAGGTTATGTTGGATGCGGGAGATTGTGTTGGATGCGGGAGATTGTGTTGGATGTGGGAGATTGTGTTGGATGCCGGAGATTGTGTTAGATGTGGGAGATTGTGTTAGATGCGGGAGATGTGTTGGATACATGTGCGCCCACCACGCTGGAGTATTTTGTACGCGCGTTCATGACATGAGGCTAACGGTGGTGACAGATGGCAGAAATGTTGGCTGAATAATAATAAAAAAACAGGAAGACATTAATAGGCTAATTGTAATGATGATTCAAAATTTTCCAAGTGATTTCTGCTTAGTCGATTAAAGTTTGGGTAATTTTACAGATCACAACATAATTTATTACATTGATTTATATTCCAATAATAGGAATTGAGAGATTTAAAATCTCAGAATATATGTAAAATGACATCTAAGAGTATATATCGAATGACAACTAGGGATATATGAAGAATGAATATGAAGTATAAATGTTGAATGACATCTAAATATATATGTGAAATGACATTTAAGAATTTATGTAGAATGGCATCTAACAATATATGTAGAATGGTATCTGAGAATGTATGCATAATAATATCTAAGAATATATTTAAAGTGACATCTAAGAAATAAGTAGAATTACATATAATAAATATACGAAGAATGACATCCAAGTTTATTTGAAGAATGAAAACTAAGAATATAAGTAGAATACGTGTAATAATAACTGTCGTATGACATCTAAGAATATATGTAGAATGACAAATCTGTTGAAATAAAAAAAATTGGCTAGCTATAACTTAATAATATCAGAACAGCTGATAATGCACATGATGGTTCCCCTTGACACATGAGCTACCGAAACAGAAACAAAAAATTGTTGCCCATAATTCTGTTTGTTTGTTTGTTTGCCGATTCACATCGCACGAGTTTCATTAATTCTATGTCAGCGAATCGAGCACGTGACCCAGGCTGTGTCCATCTGGACACAAGTTTAAAAACCCCCAAAGATGTTTGCGTTTTGTTTGTTTTAAGGATATACTTTAGAAGACTTGAAAACGCCTTAAAGAAGTGATGAATCTCTCTGCCTTAGACTTACCCCCCCCCCCTCCCACGTTTTTAGGTAAAATTTGGTGGCATCAAAACGACCATTGAGTATTTGTCATTTAAAGCTTGTGGTTGTTTTTTTTTTTTTGGGGGGGGGGGGGGGGGGGGGTTTGTTTTTTTTTTTTTTTTTTTTTGTTCTTGTTGTTAAGTCGTGCTAATTCTGTTCTTTAGAGTACATTTAAGACAACAGCCATGTTTATTTTTAATACAAGGATTGTCCAACAAAAAAAACTTATCACCTTCCAACTACGGAAATATATATATGTCATATATATACATATATTTCTTGTTTAAATTTATTTTGTTGAAAGCTAGAAGTCACCCAGAATTTTCATTATAAGCGTTTTTTTTTTTTTTTGTTGAAACACAGTAAAACATAATGTGTCGTTTTATTCAGCGATCATTCCTCCTTTGGACAGCATGTAATAACTTTCAGTCATGTTTTTAGTTTGGTAGTTATTGACATCTAAAGGAGGTAGGGGCAGGCTCTTGGAATGCTCAAAAATAGACAAAATAGCTGAGAATAACACTCGGTCACATAACAACGTACTAAATAAATAATAACCGCTCCCTATGAATATTTTAAATAATGAGTTACTCCCTACATTCAGTACTTCCGTTTGAATGTTTGGCTGTTTCGTTGAATATCTTTATACAAATTGGGTAAATTTGAAATCATTTTTGTGATTACTGTTGTCTATTACATAAACAATGCCTTGTGATTGTGATTGTTTGTATGAATCTTTCAAGCACCGAAAAAACGTACATTTTGGGGCAATACGCTTACAGAGAGAAAGAGAAAAGGCTTACAAAATGATGTAAACAACAGTTGTTTTGTTTAGGCTCAGGCCTATCTAACCAATGGAGAGATTGAGTGTGACCAGAAGGAGACGAACTCTAGATCAGAACAAAAAATACAAAGTATGTATGGCTTGATACTCGACTCTCGTAGTACGTAAGAGGTTAAAGAAGATGAGTCAGATGTTGAAAATGAATCCTTTGAATAAGGACGAAGAAGAATGTGCAGCACAGAATGCTAATGTCATTAGTAATGTCAATGTTGATAATCCAGAAGAAGGTAGTGGAATTACAGACATATCAATCCTGGGTGACACTAGCGCTTCACATTAAGTGTGTGGTCACTGTCATTATACTGTGACTGTGAGGTTGTATGAAGTTGAAAGAAAGGGAAAAGCAAGCACATTTGCATTTCATTGCAACAGTAAAAACTGTGACAAGCAGCCTGATTTCTCCTCATCACAACCCCCCCCCTCCACATAGCTTTAGGCCATTCATTTGTAAACATAGTGAATAGTCGAACTGCCTTTGCTATGCCAAGCATATGAGCGGACAAGTCAGAGCTAGAGACCTTTTTTGATATAATGGACCTACCAAAAGCAGTGGGGACAGTAACTACAGAGCTAGAGACCTTTTTTGGTGTAATGGACCGACCAAAACCAGTGGGGGAAAGTAGCTACAGAGCTATAAAGAGAACATTGCATAAAGCATGTACATCTAATGAAGGATAAGCTGAAAGAGAGGGACATCCTTACCAAGGAGGAGGGAGTAGATTGCTTTTAGGTAAGAAAATAGCTTTTTTTTTTAGTGTGTGTAAAGTTTGTCAAAAAACTACACTTGTGTTGCCCAGTTATTTTCCACAATTATTGTCAGATTGTGCTGAGGTTTAGCTCACTTAATCTGAGATGTTGAGACTATAGTTTAAATCAGAATCATTTACCCACTTCTTACACTTGATTAGATATGTGGGGGATGTAACCTGCCTTTGTCAAACAAATTTAGCTATTTTTTTCAGTTCATTATAAAATACAAACCAGAAGGACCAGTACAATGACTCATGAGAGTGCTTCATATAATAGCCCTACATGTCTTTTAGCTATATGGAAAGTATTTTAGCTGTGTACTTGATACTTTGGTTTATATGAGTTATACAGTTCCGGCCATTTTTTGCGTTAAATTTTTTTTCCAGCGAATGTACAGTTGTGTTGAATTTTTGTTTAGGTTTTTACTCATTCAGTAAACCATTCACACTACATCTTCATTAATCTACAACATCTTAGCTAGATTGTCACCAAATTTTAAGTTCATTAGTTGCTTGTCAGGATTTAAAAATAAAAATTAAAAATTGTACTCAATTCTGGGTGCCAGTGCTACCTAGCTTTGGAGTCTGCAGCCATTGAAGTTGGGGTGGAGGCGTCCATGTATTGGTATGGCAGACCTGTTTACTCTTACGATTTTGGCGTACAATGTACGATTTTTAGATGTCTTTTACGATTGTACGCCGAGACCCGCCAAAAATACGATTTTCAGAGGCCAGGTGAAAAGTATCTGGGTAATTTTCTGATTAAAAAGAAAGTTTAACAATTTTGATTGTTGGAGTTTGAGCCCTTTCTAATAAAGATCTGGCAGCGAATAGACCGAACAAAAACGATTGGTTGTAATTTTTTTTTTAAAGTTGGAACCATCCTTTGTTATATTATGTACCCACTGAGAGGGGATGTGGGGGTTGTTGAATAAGGAGAACGCTTGGGTAGGGGGGATTTGTGGGAATGTCAGTCTATAAAAATAACAACGTATCTATTGAGCCAGCTGCGTCAACTGTAATATTTAGACTAGACGCCCTAGCGACAACTTCACCCCCCCCTCAACTCCCCCCCCCCAACTCCCCCTCCCCTCATCTTCTTTGACTGCGACCAAGAATGTAAAGTAGTATTGTTACATAATTATTTTGTTTGTCTGAACTGGCGGAGTGGTGAAACCCGTGACACTTTTTCTGTTCTGTAACTTCGCAATCTAAAAATAGATTTTATTTGATTTTTCGGGGTTTTTTTTGTTTGTAATTTTTTTTTGGAGGTGGTTGGGGGTGGGAGGGGGGGCGGTGGGTCCCGAAAGCTCATTGTAACGTAATAGTTGGGAAAAGTGTTTGTTAAAAATTAAAAAAAAAAAAAGTACGCGTTCTACAGTGATGAGGGGATATAATTGGACTTTTATTCGTCCCGGTACACGCTATTTAGATCCCCCCCCCCCAAAAAAAAAAATAAAAAAAATCGAGTTTATTTGCTTTGTATGACCTAATTTTAAGACATACCGGTAACTATTTCTTCCGGCTGACCCCGGAGAGTACATATTTCATAGGATCTGAGAGGGCCTTGAAATTGATAAAACGCACAAAACAGCTGTACGATCTTAATACCCCTCTTCCTTCCACCCATTTACAGTTTGTGGTCCTATTCATAAATCAGTTAGTTATCAGGAAATAGGCATAATGGATATCTATTATTATTTTATAAAAACAGCTTTTCTTAAAAAATAAATCTCAATTTACATGGTAGGTTTTTTTTTTAATGATGCCCCAATCTTTTACCGTGAAATTAATTATTATTTAAATACATTTTATCTTATGCTGATGTGACTTCGAGTTTGAACCACGTCAAATTTCACCAGTAACTTTATTTTTAGCAATGACTGTGATAATGTGATATGCACTTTCACCTAAATATTATTTTGTAACGATGGCTTATACACATCTGCAAAACAAGGTGTCCGTCCCTCCAAAAATAATAACCCATGCTTTTTTTTGGGTTAAAATTCCTTTTTTTTTTTCTTTCATATTTTATCATCCTTTAAAAAAGTAAAATAAAATAATGTAACTTTAAATCTAAGCAAAATTTAAATTAAATGTATCATGTTTCTTAAATGCACTTCCTTTTTAATTAAGTTATTTTAAAATCTTCATTTTTCCCCTTTAAAAAAAATACCGATTTGTTATAGAGTCTAAGCTCGTTAGGGTCATCAAATGGGAAAGTCAGTAACACCTGCTGCCTCAAGTGTCAAACTTTTTTTGACACTTTTAATAAATAAAAAAAAAATTTTGTAGCCCATCCCTCTCCCCAATGCACACGCCCCATCCCTTGTTATTTTAGCATGATTACATCCCCCTATCCCAGCGGTTCTCAACCTGTGGGTCGCGACCCCTTGGGAGGTCGAATGACCATCTCCCAGGGGTCGCCTAAGACCATCGGGAAAGACATGTACTCTACGGTTGTGACGTAGCAACGGAAATAGTATTGTGGTTGGGGGTCGCCACAACATTAGAAACTGAATTTAAAGGGTCGCGGCATTAGGAAGGTTGAGAACCACTGCCCTATCCGATCTCTGCAACACTATCACAAGGGGGGGGGTGGCGGGGTTGTCCTTGGAGAGCAGGTGCGCGACAAGCTACCACGATGACACTCGTAATCAACAGCTGTAGCATTGGGGTCGCCGTCTTAGACGATCGTCTGTGAGTTTGCTACAGTCCCCCCTGCCCTAGGGTGCAGTGCTACCACACCTTGGGAAATTTCCCAAGATCTTGGGAATTCACGACTCCCCTTGGGATCTGAGGAATAATTTTGAAAATCAGACAAAACCTTGGGAAATCTCAACCGGGTGGAAGATTTTATTATATTTTTTGAACAAGCAAACAATATAATTGATAAAAAATAAAGTGAAAATAAAGCAAAATAATTTTTAAAGTAGCAAGGAAAAAAATAATTGTTTTAATTTTCTTTTCTGGTTTGTTTTTTAAAACCACTCATAAATAAATAAAAACTCTTCTGAAATGAAAGTTACTATTGTGAATTATTAACAAGTTAATAAAGAAAAATTTAATTTTCTCTCTTTTTTTTCTAAGTTGAAGATTTACAAATTACATCCAGGTGTTGAATGTTTACTAAACAGGGAGGGGGCGGTAGGCTCGGAAATTTTATCATTAGGCCATTAGACTTTAGCAACCATATGTAAAAAAGTACAAGGCAAAAGAGTGAATGATAGATTTCAATCAAGAATCCATAGTAAAATTGTATTATTTCAATTACTTCTACATTGTGATCAAAATATAATACTTCTGTAAAAAAAATCCAGCCTAATTTTCATCAATTGTAAAATATCTTTGTGGATTGACACATATATAAGATATTAAAATTATACATCGTAGGATTATAAATGAACAATTTCTTTAACAGAATTTTGTTTGACAAAAATCATTATAATCTAAATTTACATGAAAGAATAAAAATACTTATTGTTTTCATAAAAATATCAATCCATTGTAACTACTATTATTAAAAATAACCTTTGCTTAATTGCTTTGCAAACCCCACTTCTAATCAACAGACTTACAATAAGAAAAAACATTTTTTGATGAAGAACCTTTTGCCTTTGTAAAAGGAAACTGTGTTGATTACCCTTGTGAGCTTTGTTTCCAAGTGACTTCTATTTCACATGTATTATAAATTATATTTTTAGAGAATTCGGAGTTAATATTTAGTAGCCTAACTCCAGTGTGTATTGATATTTTGGATTATAAATTAATGTAAATAATTTTTTTTTAAACAAATTGTTTATTTCGTTTATGTGATAAAGATTTTAAAAAATGTCTTTTTCAAAAAAATTCAGTCAATTAATGTACCATGTGTTTCAGGGGCATTAATTTAGTCTATTAGTATTACATTAATTACATAGAAAACCCCTTTAAAAAAAAAAACAACTCTTATATAGTTGTATGATCTTGGGAAATCTTGGGAAATTTTTTGACTAAATCTCGGGAAATTTTTAAAAAGTGAGTGGCAGCCCTGCTAGGATGACCAAATGATGATTTAGAACGGACGCTTTCAAGGACGGTTTCTTTTTCTTGGGGGGGGGGGCGGGGGGGGGAGGGGGGCCGGGGGGGGGGCCTTCACCGGAAACACTTTATTGAAATATGCTCATTTTAACTATGAAATCTAACCTAGAAATCTACTTGGGGCAAACACCTGTCACACCAACACCAACAGGCCTGCAGGGATCACACATAATAGTAACACATTACACGTAACGTTAGTGGAATCAAAATTGTTTTGCACAGCTACATGCTTCCCCTCCCCCCTCCGTTTGCGGCTTCAAGTCTCGTGTCTTCCGCTATACATTAACATATAAGATCTAGCGGCAGGGACACTGGTGGAGGGGGAACAGTGCAGCCATCACGTGAGCCCGCATCACTACTGGCACTAGCTACAAAGCTAGACAAAATATTATTTAAAGTTATATTATAAATTAAGAAGTTTTAATGATTAGATAATGTGTTTTGTTAAAAAAGGGACATTTAGGCGTCTCGGAAGACATTTTCGGGACAACGGGTACGATCGTGAAAAAACGGGACAATCCCGTTTTTACAGGACGTTTGGTCACCCTCCTCCCTACACTACCCCCACCACAGCTTTGATTTGCCCTCTAAATAAGATTGTGTTGGAAATATGATTTTTGGGTCTTTAATGTTTTTACAAATAAAATTACGCTGCGATTTTAATAACAAAAAGAATGACAAAGCAAGTACTTTAAAAAAGATTTTGCTGTATGATTCTATAAAATTGCTGGTTTTAAAAGGCATTGATACAGCTGCAACACTTCAAACAGCTAATTAAAACAAAAGAAGGCAGTTAATGGAATGCACTTATTTTCTTATATTTTCTATATTACAATAAAAGGGTATATTCATTGGGCTCATCGGTGATACCAGATGAGAAAATATGGTTACACAAACGTATATAGATGCCTAATTACTTTGAATGAACAATTATTCGCATATATGGATTCAACGTGGGTCCAAATATTCCCCTGCCCTAAATACACCTGTATTTCCCTGTCTTAAATACACCAGTGTTTCCCTGTCCTGATACACGTGTCTCCCAAACAATGTTTAGCTCTGGTAAGGTCACGAAATTCAATGTTTCAGGATTAAACTTACACAAAGTAAAATTTGTTTGTAATACAATGAATGAAAAACAATAATTTTGATTAACTTTTAAAAAATACACTGTCTAATCCTCTTTATATATTATACATAAATAGAGAGAAACAGTAAGTACATTCGTTCATTACCTAAGGCTGGGCTGGTAAAATTATTGTTTCCGCCAACGATTTTCGAATTTCCCCATGACGTTGGGAAACACTGCAATAAACCTTTGTATAATAATCGTTGTCTAAAAATAGGACTACTAGCTGGCCATAACTTAATAGATCAAAGTCTTCAATGTGGAAGATCGTGCATTACATGATGCCAGTTCTTTACTGTGTGATTTTTATCTACTATTTATAAAAACAAAATTATGACAGGCTAAATTCACTACCAATTTGATCCCATCAGCATTCGTGTTTAAGTTTGATTTACTGAAACATCTAATATCGGT
>CAXITT010000886.1:67836-97939 GCA_964033795.1 Lymnaea stagnalis
GTTGGAGAGTAAAAAATTCATTTGGTTTTATTATACAAAAGGATATGGTTTGGTGAAGTTTCTGTACAATGTGGTCGCAGGAGTTTTTTTTTTTTGTTTACGTTCCAGGTGTATGCTGGGTTAGAGATTAAGGCTTGTTTTGGTGAAGTCGGGGAACGGAGATGCCAATGGTCGCCCCTTTACAAAATAGGCAAAATGTGTGTGCGTCGGGAAAAATGGGGGTGGGGGGGGAGTATATATGTTAGAAATACATACGCCTGTCTCCTATACAACTATACAAAGGGGGTGGGGTAGATGGGGTAACACTGAATGGCCGTTTGATTTCAGCTCACTTCAGCTCGTGTCGCGGCTTGGGACTGGTGACAGGCCAGCGAGGCGCGAGCGAGGGGAAGGGGGGGAGGGGGGTTGTGGGGGAAATACCATGTGTTTCGCGCGGTGAGTGGAGAGCCCATAAAAGGTAGGACCGAGGGACCAGGGCTCTAGTGGCGCCGCTCTGTCAATGATCATCACGGGTCATTGGTGAGCAGTCGAGGAGTTGGAGCGCTCTCGGATTTTGTAGTTTTCTTTTCTGCGTGTTGACAACTGTGTGTGGGATACTTAGCGCCCCCTTGTTACCGTGAGTATTACACAAATAACCTGCTTTTTTGGTTTCGGGTGAATGAACACGACGTTGGGGGGGGGGGGCTGCGGTAAACACAAACTTTATAAATAAACTTAAAAAACAGTGGTTCTCTTTGGTTTCGAACGGCCCTTTCACAGGGGGTCGCCTAAGACAATCGGAAACACAACGGGTGAATGAACACGACGTTGGGGGGGGGGGCTGCGGTAAACACAAACTTTATAAATTAACTTAAAAAGCAGTGGTTCTCTTTGGTTTCGAACGGCCCTTTCACAGGGGGTCGCCTAAGACAATCGGAAACACATATTCTCAACAGTTACGACGTAGAAGCGAAAACCATTTTAGGTTTGGGGCACCACAGCGCGAGGAAGTGTATTGAAGTGTCGCAGCATTGTCCCGGGTAAAGGCCGATCCTGATTATAAGCAGCGCCCCTAAAGTTTGACCTTCATCCAGGGGCGTAGCTAGGGTTTAGTGGCTCCGATAATTTTTCAGCCCCCTTAAAAACAAAACAAAACAACAGAACCTCTTCAGTTGGCCGAAAATGGCGTACGTCCAGTTAATGAAAATAAAATAGCTGCCCCCCCTCTACCCCGCCTTTCTACGCCGCTGTAATCACATGCACTGGTGTTTTGTATGTATTTATTAATTTTGCAACATCCCGTTTGTAGGCGATACGGTAAGTTTAAACACTCGCTCTAGGGGAAAACGTGCGTCCTCTACTGGGAACACTAGGGAGATATCAAGAGGAACCAGAGTAGGACACTTTGTGGCGAAAAGCAAAACAGGGACAACAAGAACAAAAAATATAGCTGCAGTTAGATTAAGATTATTGAGATAGTATTATATAGCTGCAGTTAGATTAAGATTATTGAGATAGTATTATATAGCTGGAGTTAGATTAAGATTATTGAGATAGTATTATATAGCTGCAGTTAGATTAAGATTATTGAGATAGTATTATATAGCTGCAGTTAGATTAAGATTATTGAGACAGTATTATATAGCTGCAGTTAGATTAAGATTATTGAGATAGTATTATATCGCTGCAGTTAGATTAACATTATTGAGATAGTACTATATAGCTGCAGTAAGATTAAGATTATTGAGATAGTATTATATAGCTGCAGTAAGATTAAGATTATTGAGATAGTATTATATAGCTGCAGTAAGATTAAGATTATTGAGATAGTATTATATAGCTGCAGTAAGATTAAGATTATTGAGATAGTATTATATGGCTGCAGTAAGATTAAGATTATTGAGATAGTATTATATGGCTGCAGTAAGATTAAGATTATTGAGATACCATGTTGAAAACAAAAGTCTGTATTTGACGCATGTAATATTTATATCAACAATATCTTTGTTTACCCACTGATACAGATGCGTGTGTACTTAACTTAAAAGTACGTGTACGCTAATTAAAAACTATGGCATAGAGTGCTGTTGAAATGAGATGCCGTTGGGTGATGGGGATGAATATGAGCTTATTGCTCGGTAGACGAAAACTGCACTTCATTCTATCGGCCATGCGCAGTTGTGGTGAAACCCGAGGATTCATATTATCAGAAGTCTCAAACCTAAACGTTCAGAACGGCATAAGACATATTATCAGAAGTCTCAAACCCAACCGGTCAGAACGGCATAAGTCATATTATCAGAAGTCTCAAACCCAAACGTTCAGAACGGCATAAAGTCATATTATCAGAAGTCTCAAACCCAAACGTTCAGAACGGCATAAGTCATATTATCAGAAGTCTCAAACCCAAACGTTCAGAACGGCATAAGTCATATTATCAGAACCCACACTTTCAGAACGGCAGAAAATTGTTCGTATGCATTTTTAATTATTTTATTTGACATTGATATTCTAATGGCCCAACAACCACTTTGACACCGCAGATTGATTTCACCAGCTATTTCAGAAAAAAACAAAAATATTACGCACCAAACGCACTTTGATATTTCTACGAATCTCGTTTAGCGCAGTTATCGGGAATTTTATTTTGTGAAATAAGTGGCACCTGATTCTTTTTCATCATCCCCTTTAATAAAACAGGTAAAACGCATTTTGGGGGGTTGGGATCTGGTGGTGGGTCGGACAATTTGAAAGATTGTGTTGTCAGCTCGATAGATGTACGGGAAGTGGGTCAATTAGGCTTCCCAAGATTTTGCCATGCACCCAGAAAGAAAGAAACACACGAATAAAGGCGAAGTTAATAGAAAGAATACAAAAAAAAACACCATTTTTGTTTTTGAATGATTGACTGTTACTGTTACGAACATGATTTGTAGTGCAGTCTTCCCGCTATAAGGGCAGCAAAGATTTAGTTAGCGCATGTGACCGTGCGTTAGTTAAAATTAAATCGTCAGAGTTTGAATGGACAATCAACGAAAATCTTGGCACCTCAATCATGGGCTGTTCAAGACAACAACATGTATTTATTTGATTAGGTAACACTGGGGCGTACCAAGGGTATTTGATGCCCCCTGGCAAATTTTAAAATTTGCATTAGCCATGGCTCAATTTTGGCGCTACTTTTAATTAGGAAGTCTGTTAAATGAACTTTTAGTGCATGATGAGGAAGTCTGTTAAATGAATTTGTAGTGCATAATGAGGAAGTCTGTTAAATGAATTTGTAGTGCATAATGAGGAAGTCTGTTAAATGAATTTGTAGTGCATAATGAGGAAGTCTGTTAAATGAATTTGTAGTGCATAATGAGGAAGTCTGTTAAATGAATTTGTAGTGCATAATGAGGAAGTCTGTTAAATGAATTTGTAGTGCATAATGAGGAAGTCTGTTAAATGAATTTGTAGTGCATAATGAGGAAATCTGTTAAATGAATTTGTAGTGCATAATGAGGAAGTCTGTTAAATGAATTTGTAGTGCATAATGAGGAAGTCTGTTAAATGAATTTGTAGTGCATAATGAGGAAGTCTGTAAAATGAATTTGTAGTGCATAATTAGGAAGTCGGTTAAATGAATTTGTAGTGCATAATGAGGAAGTCTGTTAAATGAATTTGTAGTGCATAATCAGGAAGTCTGTTAAATGAATTTGTAGTGCATTATTAGGAAGTCTGTTAAATGAATTTGTAGTGCATAATGAGGAAGTCTGTTAAATGAATTTGTAGTGCATAGTTGGAAAGTCTGTTAAAGGAATTTGTAAAGCATATTAGTAGTGCATAATTAGGAAGTCTTTAAAATGAATTTGTAGTGGTTAATGTTTGTTTTTTATTGCTAATATCGAGAAATTACATTTTATTTTATGTTATCCAGATGTCTTCAAACAATTAAACTTTCCCATTGAACCCGAAGAAATGAAAAATTAGAATAATGTTATACAAGCTTAATATAAACTAGTAAATCCCACCTGTTCAGTTCCTTTGGGGGCAATAGCCGGGTGTGGCAAAACGGATGATGGTGTTGTTTCCCCTTTTGTAAAATTAATTTAACAAATATAATTATAATTGATTGTTTTCTAAATTTCTAATCCACCAAGATACATTTTTGCTCTGATTTGATTACATTTCATCGGTTTTACTTCTCTCTCATGTTAAAAATGTGCTTTGACCAAGTTGATCAATTAACAACAGCTTAACGTTCATCAATCTTTTCATAAGAAAAATGCCGTTTTTAAAGCCATTCAGTGCAACAAAAATTAATAGCAGAAGACCACTCACTAATTCACATCACTCACCCAAATAAGAACCCACAAAATGAAGTTGCAAGTGGTTAAATTTACATCACAATCTAAAAACACAATTTTGTCACAGATTTGAAATTCGGTATAGATTTCATTGTAAAATGAAACAACTATAATCTCTGAATGTACGGCGTTATGCACAGAACTATTTTTAAAATACATCAACAATACGTGGTGAAATGATGCGAGGGCTTTTGAATTTTAATCAAGTCCAGGGGCGTGCAAAAGTGTGTGGTTGCTTACGTAAGGGGGGGGGGCTATCATCCCATTGATGATTATAATAATGTTTATGCAAATATGAGGGGCGGCAGGGGGGGATTTGATACTTTTATTTTGCCCCCAGCCAGCAAAAGATACACCTATGAATGAAGGAGTGAATTTGATAAATAATCAGACTTTTTCAGTAAACACATCTTGGGGGGTGAGGGGGGGGGGATATGTCATGACAATGTGTAAATTGATGACAGTATCTTTAAATCCAATCATTATTACAGTCGCGAAAAAGAGGCGCTATTTTTTTTAATATAGAATATTGACACCCATTGAGCATCTATAGTTCCAGGGCGTTGACAAACAAAACTGAGGACATTTACGTAAGAAACATTACAGACATATCAACATGGACATTACAGACATATCAACATGGACATTACAGACATATCAACATGGACATTACAGACATATCAACATGGACATTACAGACATATCGACATGGACATTACAGACATATCAACATGGACATTAAAGACATATCAACAGAAATATTACAGACATATCAAACAGAAATATTACAGACATACCAACAGAAACAATAAAGACATATCAACAGAGACATTAAAGACATATCAACATGGACATTACAGACATATCAACATGGACATTACATACATATCAACATGTACATTACAGACATATGAACAGAGACATTAATGACATATCAACAGAAATATTACAGACATATCAAACAGAAATATTACAGACATACCAACAGAAACAATAAAGACATATCAACAGAGACATTACAGACATATCAACAGAAACATTACAGACATATCAACAGAAACATTACAGACAGACAGATGGTATGCATGACGGATATATAGATGACATATATGACAGACAGATCGATGATATAATTGACATGCATATTGATGACAAAATGTGACAGACCTATAGAGGACACAATATGACAGACAGACATAGAGATGACATAATATGACAGACAGACATATAGATGACACACTATGACAGACAGAGATATAGATGACACAATATGACAAACAGACATATAGATGACGTAACATGACAGACAGACATAGAGATGACACAATATGTTAGACAGACAGATAGATGATATAATTGACAAAATGCGTAAGCAAACAGAAAAAAAGCACGAAAGAAATATATCAAATTTCTAATTAGTCTCTCAACAAAAACTCAACAACAAAAAAAAAAACCTTACTTAAAAGCGAATATTTCATTTATGCGGACCACGTGACTTTCCGATGAGCTTATCTATAAATAAATGTATTGTATCGATCCACAGGAAATCGGGTTTAAAGTGTCCCAGTGTGACGGTGTATCTGTGTGACAATATGGGGACCACCGCCTTGTGATATATATCTAACTCTGCTGATAGTGAGGGATTCAGATAGTTTGGGGCTATTTGATTTGCTTTGCTTTTAAACGGAATTAGTTTTATTCATGTGTGTGTGTGCTTGTATTCGTGTGTGCGTGTGTGTGTGTGCTTGTATTACTGTGTGTGTGCGCGCGCGTGCGTTTTGTTTAAACCCTTGTTTTTTTTTAACACTTTACAATTAATATTTTTAAATATATATATATAATTTCTTAATAATAGTACAAATTACTGGTAATAACTTGCCCAACAATATCGGCGGCAGTGCGGCAATTTCCCATCTACTACATTTACTGGACAAAAGCTTGTATTCCCTACCCCCCACAGTCTAAGAATCCCAATCAGTTCTTGCTCCTGGCAATTTATCGATGCGCGTCTATTGAATGAACACAGCCTCACAGCCCTACCTAGAAAATTATTGATGCTATTTTTAATTTTTATTCTGGAAAAAAAAACACATGCAAAAAACAACAACAACAACAACAACCAACCAACCAACCAACAAGAGACACCTCATTTCGCCAGCCAGCGGTACTCGTGTCTTCCCCTACAAGAAATGGGCCAGCTCAACCGCGTCAGGGTGAAGAAAATATTGATTTACAGCTCCCCCTCCCCCCTTCCCTCTTCGAATATCTTTCGCCAAAAGGTGTTTGGGCTTCCGCCTGCGGAAGGAAGTGTGCCGCGCACAGTACCGGCTCAATGTCTGTGCTATGGACATACTGTTGAAAAGCTAACTGGTTTAGTGTTGTGCCGCGCACAGTACCGGCTCAATGTCTGTGCTATGGACATACTGTTGAAAAGCTAACTGGTTTAGTGTTGTGGCGCGCTCGAATTTGATTGGACGGCTGCGTCCTGAAACTCTAGGTTTGATCCCTTTCCCCAGAGGCTGCGGTTTTTATCCTTTCCTTTGATCTTTCAACTCTGAACAATCAAACACTTGAATTCCCCAGGACATCCTACAAACCTTAAGAATCCCTATAGACAGATTTGGTTGCTATGGAAAGGAGCCCCAAAAAATAATAATCATTACTTTATTATTTAGATTTATTAGGATTGTAGCAAACATTTTTCCCCCATCGCGCTGAACTTTTGTTTATTTATAGAAAAGACCCCCCCCCCCCCCCCCACTAAAAATGGCTGCATATCTCACTTTTAAAATATTTCTGCCTATCTCAGAACTAAAATATGGCTGCATATCTCTCTACTCAAACATGACCGTCTACTTCACTACTGAAATGTTTATGCCTATCTCACTTCCAAAGTATAGCTGCATATCTCTCTACCAAAATATGAGCGTCTATTTCAATACAAAAATATTTGTGCCTATAATATTTCTGCCTATCTCACTACTAAAATATAGCCGTTTATCTCACTACTAAATATTTCTGCCTATCTCACTACTAAGATATGGCCGGCTATCTCACTATTTAATATTTCTGCCTATCTCACTACCAAGATATAGCCGTCTATCTCACTACTAACTATTTCTGCCTATCTCACTACTAAAATATAGCCGTCTATCTCACTACTAAATATTTCTTCCTATTTCACTACCAAGAAATAGCCGTCTATCTCACTACTAAAATATTAATGCCTATCTCACTACCAAGATATAGCCGTCTATCTCACTACTAACTATTTCTGACTATCTCACTACTAAAATATAGCCGTCTATCTCACTACTAAATATTTCTTCCTATTTCACTACCAAGAAATAGCCGTCTATCTCACTACTAAAATATTAATGCCTATCTCACTACTAAAATATAGCCGTCTATCTCACTCTTAAAATATTTCTGCATATCTCACTACTAAGATATAGCTGTGTATCTCACTACTAACATTTGCCGTCTACCTCACTACTTCACTACTGAAATGTTTATGCATATCTCACTTCTAAAGTATAGCTGCCCATCTCTCTACTCAAACATGAGCGTCTATTTCAATACTTAAATATTTCTGCCTATCTCAATAATATAATATGACCGTCTATTTCAATACTAAAATATTTCTGCCTATAATATTTCTGCCTATCTGACTACTATAATATGACCGTCTATTTCAATACTAAAATATTTCTGCCTATAATATTTCTGCCTATCTCAATACTATAATATGACCGTCTATTTCAATACTAAAATATTTCTGCCTATAATAGTTCTGCCTATCTCAATACTATAATATGAACGTCTATTTCAATACTAAAATAGTTCTGCCTATAATATTTCTGCCTATCTCAATACTATATATAACATGACCGTCTATTTCAATACTAAAATATACCTTACTTCCTATCTCACTACTTAAATATGACCGTCTACATCGCTACTAAAATATTTAACTAACGACTAAAATACGGCCGTCTGTCTCACTACTAAAGTAAGGCCGTCTATCTCACTATTCAAATCCAGACCGTCTATCACTGTGCTCAATTATGGCGCCGGCCTTCTCTTAGTCTTCATCGAGTTCCAGCAGACGGTAGCCGGAGCATTCTACTTCTGCTCCACAAAAATTCGTTTAATGAGATTTCTTTCGTGTCGCCATCTTTAAAAAAAAAAATGATGACTAAGAGAAAAAAAAAAGTCTTTCAAAGAACTTCTCAGGTATAACAAGAAGTCGCTGTGTGTCGGTATATATATATATCTACACATGTGTAGTAGGCAAAATCCCTGGTGTGTATTCTTGTTATTGATTGGGCGCCCATCTCATTAAATATACTTTCTTAAGACAATTTAACAGATGTTTGGATGTTTGGATGTTTATTGTTTGGATATTTGGATGTTTGTTTGTTTGGATGTTTGGTTGATTTGGATATTTAGATGTTTTGATGTTAAGATATTTAGATGTTTGGATGTTGGGTTGTTTGGATATTTGGATATTTGGATGTTTGGTTGTTGGATGGTTGGTTTACTGGATGTTTAGATGTTGGGATGTTTTTTTTAATGTTTGGTTGTTTGGATAATGGGATGTTTGGATGTTTGGATAATGAGATGTTTGAATGTTTGGTTGTTTGGATAATGAGATGATTGGATGTTTGGTTGTTTGGAGAATGAGATGTTTGGGTGTTTGGTTGTTTGGAGAATGAGATGTTTGGATGTTTGGTTGTTTGGAGAATGAGATGTTTGGATGTTTGGTTGTTTGGATAATGAGATGTTTGGATGTTTGGTTGTTTGGATAATGAGATGTTTGGATGTTTGGTTGTTTGGATGTTTGGTTGTTAAATCGTTATTTTTGCATTCATCTTAGCTTCGATAATCCTTTAAGGCAGGGGTCCTTAAAATGTTTAAACAAGGGGCCCTCAGACGATGTTAGGGGCCGGACTATAGTTTAAAACTATTATCGAACTCAGTGCAGACTGCACACATCTTATTGGTAGGGACGAAAACATCTTGAAAATATGGCTAATGTGATGACCAGTATTCGGTTCTATTTTTGTCTATGCTAGCCAAGTACCCTACGGGGGCCAGACACCCTTACGGTGGCCAGACACCCTTACGGCGGCCAGACACCCTTACGGCGGCCAGACACCCTTACGGCGGCCAGACACCCTTACGGTGGCCAGACACCCTTACGGTGGCCAGACACCCTTACGGTGGCCAGACACCCTTACGGTGGCCAGACACCCTTACGGCGGCCAGACACCCTTACGGTGGCCAGACACCCTTACGGCGGCCAGACACCCTTACGGCGGCCAGACACGCTTACGGTGGCCAGACACCCTTACGGTGGCCAGACACCCTTACGGTAGCCAAACACCCTTACGGCGGCCAGACACCCTTACGGTGGCCAGACACCCTTACGGCGGCCAGACACCCTTACGGCGGCCAGACACGCTTACGGTGGCCAGACACCCTTACGGTGGCCAGACACCCTTACGGTGGCCAGACACCCTTGCGGCGGCCAGACACCCTTACGGCGGCCAGACACCCTTACGGTGGCCAGACACCCTTACGGTGGCCAGACACGCTTACGGCGGATAGGCGTGCTGGATTAAAGATCGTTGTGGGCAGGATCTTGCCTGTGGGCGTAGTTTGAGCTGAACCATGGGCGCTCGCAACCTATAGAAAGATGTGTAATTGATCTACCTACAAACCTATAATAACCCTGTAATAACCCTGACCTTAACCTGGTTAAAGAAATTACCTGTCCCATTGATTACATTTCAAAAGGAACAGTTGAGGCGACAACACTAGACACATTTGTGTCTATTGCCTCAAGCCTTCAAACCCCTAGTGCATAATTTCCTCATCAACACCAGTAACAGAAACATTGCAAATCCCATCTACATGCATAGGAGCCAAAATGATCAATAAATTGATCGTGGGCCCTTAAGATATAGAAGAAGAAGAAGGATGCCTCATGGTTACATGTCAAAAAATGTACCTGTTACAATAATTTTTCGTTTCAATAATTTGCCTGTCTACCAAATTACCTGTCCAATAATTTACCTGTCCAATAATTTACCTGCTCAATCACTTACATGTCCAAAAATTTAGCCGTGGAATCATTCACCCTTGCAATGGTTTACCTGTTCCCCCCAGTGATCCCGATATATAAACATATTTACTTAAAGGGCACTCTTTTTTGCGGCCACTTTCTAATTATAGCATTCTTCTTCTGTACAGATCTCCGTTGCGTTAACAACAAGACCAAATGCTTACCCACCCTTTTATGGATATATTATAATATATATATTTTCAATTAGAGGGACCATTTGTTAGAATTTAAAAAAAAAAATAATTGTCCTTTAAGCCGCACAATGGATCTACTCCTGCTTTCTTTCTTTTTTGTCCCACCAACAAACGTCCGCCAACGGCCCGGGATGACATCTGTTGGCATGAGCGACACGTCATTGCAGTTCGGGTCGCGGGGCACAAACTCACCCATCAAAACAGTGGTTCTCAACCTTCCTAATGTCGCAAATTTGTATTACAGTTGCTCACGTTGTGGCGACCCCCCCCCCCCCAACGTCATTGCAGTTCGGGTCGCGGGGCACAAACTCCCCCATCAAAACAGTGGTTCTCAACCTTCCTAATGTCGCAAATTTGTATTACAGTTGCTCACGTTGTGGCGCCCCCCCCCCCCCCCAACCACAAACTTATGTTCACTGCTACTTAATAACTTTAAGTATATGTGTTTTCCGATGGTCTTAGCCGACTACAGTTAAAGGGTCATTCGACCGCCAAAGGGGTCGCGACCCACAGGTTGAGAAACGCTGCATTAAAAAGGATTTAAGCCAATCTGGTTTTTTTCTGGGCAAAACTCGGCAATAGGCAACCACCGCATGACGTCATTCGTTGTATTTATTCATACATGTATCAAAGTCAAAGTGTGTGTATCCATGTAGACGTCACAGCCAATCAGACTCTCGGTGATGTGAAAGAGATCAATCAACATCGTGTAGTAATACTATTAAATCACCGTTAAATCAATACTATATGGAATAAATTAACGCTCAGCCACGTTAATTAAATCGATAATCATAATGGCCAAATCATGTTAAACCGCTGTTCATTCAGTTTCATATTTGATGAGCAATGTTAAACCGCTGTTCATGCAGTAATATATTTGATGAACAATGTTAAACCGCTGTTCATTCAATATCATATTTGATGAACCATGTTAAACCGCTCTTCAAACATTATGGAAGCAAAATACATACAGTTTTCCAATGATATCATATCATCGGTTAAGTCATGTTTTACAAGGGGCTCCCCACAAATCCAGCGGTTCTGTAACTGTCATTAGATTTCAGTCTCATTTTTTTTGGGTCGTATCTTTTATATTAAATTCTGAATATTAACATCGCTTTTGTTAGTGTGTTTCTGGAAAAATCTTCGAACGGCTATTTGACCCACTTTGCGTCATCCTATCTAACTGAAACTAGGCACATAGACTCGTTGTCGATTAAAACACATTCTATCAAATGTTCAACCCCCTCCCCCCCCCAACCCCCATAATCAGTTTTCCCCGTTTTTCAAGAGGTGGATCACTGAAATATGATTTTTTTTCCTCTCTCCAAAGTTTCGTCTTCTGGTGTGGAGATTAATTTGATGTAGCTGGTGCTATGTGTTTAGTATTTGTGGCGTATCTGGGTTCAACTTTATCGTTAGATTATTGCGTTGTACCTGCAAGAAATTTGGATTAAAACCACCCCCAATATCAAACATCAGTTGCTACATCAACTTCAAATATAATTCACGGACAATGACATAAATGCCAACAAAAAATGCACATAAAGGATTTATACGGGAAACACTTTGTTTTGGGGGGGGGGGTTGTTTAATTGGTTTTTCGGGGAAATGATCAATGTGGGTCGCCGAGTGTGGATACTGACTTGTAATTAAGCTTTTTAAAATTTTAAATCAGAAAGTAGTGTCAGTCACTTCGGTTTTCTCTATTGTAATTTAGGGTGACCAAATCATGATCTGGAAAAAACGGGACACACCCAAGGAGGGTTGGGGTGGGGGGTGGGGGGGGATACCCTCCAGCTGAAGAGTGGTCCGGGGGGCCTCCGCCAGCTGGAAACAGTTTATTGAAATAAGCTAATTTTAACTATTTTGAGACCTAGAAATCTTTTTAAATGTACCTTCACTTTTGTCATTTAATTTCAACTCTGAGGCATGTCATAAACGAAAACAATAATTGTGCAGTGAATACTTATTTATCGATACATATTTGACAACACAATTCAACAAATTAAATTTCTTTAGTCTAGGATTTAAATTGAGGATATTTGGCTGTTGTCCCAGCCATTGTTAAAACCTCGTTGTTAGCTAATATAAAGTTGTCAAAACTAGAACAGAAAATGTGTTTGGTTTTAGAAAAGGGAAATTTAGGCGTCACGAGAGACTTTTTTGGGACACAGGGTACGATAGTGAAAAAACCCTATTGTAAGTGAACTGAATGCCTCATGTGTTTATTAAATATAAGCCTTTGTCTGTGTAAATCACATTTAACATTAATATTGCGTTACAAGGTTACAACTCGGGTTTGAAGGCCGATTCAAAGAGTGCATCGAGACGACTCGAAATGAACTACTAAAAGTTTAAAGATAAATCACTTCATACACGACATTTGGCCAGAACCAAAGCTGTAAAGAAACTTAGTCTACAATTATATAGTAGTTTATTCTGGTATTTTTAGTTTGAAGTGGCAATTCGGACCCGGGTCCCAGAAGTGAGAGGTTGGGATTTTAAAAAAAAATATTAAAAATAAATAGTGTTGGTTTGTAAGACAAAATTTGGTATCAAATGAAAGATAATTGAATGGACTATACGTTTGTAAACTTACTTCTTCAGTTTAACTAAAATAAACTACCACAAACGACGTCCGAATGGCATTGCGTCTAAAGGGACCCGGGTCCTAATAGTGGCTATGCGTGTCCGGTTTAAAAATAGGCGGACGATAACATGTTGTCCCGAACACCAAAGCAAAGTAGAAACAACAACAACAAAATATTGCAGCTAATATTCCCATTTCATATTTCATGTAAGTTGTCAAGAGTTTAACAAAATACTTTAACAACAACTTTAATTAATAAAGTTATGATGCCAATTAACATTTTAAAACTTATAAACAAAAATGTTTATTAATACATTAAGAAAAGAAAAGCTTTAAGAAATAAAATCAATGAATAAATAGCAAATAAATACTTTAATGACAACTTTCTGAGAATATACAACCTTAAAAAAACAAGTCTACTGCCTTTCCTGATCTTTGTTAACAACTATCGTTATTTCAACGATTTTCTTTAAACACCAGTTATCTCTAAAGTTGTCCTACTTGTCTTTAACGACGTTGATGTACTAACACCCCTTCAGTATCAAGGTCCTAGCTTCCCATTATACTCATGTCCTAACACCCCATCATTATGAATGTCCTAACACCCCATCGTTGTGAATGTCTAAACACCCCCCCCCCCTTATTATGAATGTCCTAGCTCCCCATCATTTTGATTGCCCTATCTACCCATCATTATGATTGTCCTAGCTCCCCAACATAATGAATGTCCTAGCTTCCCATCATTATGAATGCCCTGGCTCCCCATCATTATGAATGTCCTAGCTCTCCATCATTATGAATGTCCTAGCTCCCCATCATTATGAATGTCCTAGCTCCCAATCATTTTGATTGCCCTAGCTCCCCATCACTATGAATGTCCTAGCTCCCATGATTATGAAATGTCTTGCTCCCCATCAGTATGAATGTCCTAGCTCCCCCTCATTATGAAATTTCTTGCTCCCCATCACTATGAATGTCCTAGCTCCCCACCATTATGAAATTTTTTGCTCCCCATCACTATGAATGTCCTAGCTCCCCATCATTATGGAAGTTCTTGCTCCCCTTCATTATGAATTTCCTAACTCTCCGTCAGTATGATTGTCCTGGGGTCTAGTTTTGGTCAGGATTTGAAAATAATTATTATGAATGGGACTCAAAGGTCGAACTGAACGATCCATCATCTCATCCCTGGACAGTCGAAAATTCCAAAGGTTGTTGTAGAAATCGTTCCGATGAAACGTACATTTATTATTAAGAAATCGACCTAAACACTTAAACACTTGCCATGCCTATGACAGAAAATGGAATAAAACAATTGGCTTTGAAATGGAAAACTTAAATTTAAAAAAAAAAAAAATATATATATATGCATCACAAATTTGATTAGAAACTAGCTAACGTACCCAGCGTTGCTCGGGTTTTGCATTTGGAAAGAAAAAAACACCTTCTGAAGCCTATCAGCCGATAGGGCCCTTTAAAAAACACACATGGCGAATCTAAATTGAAAATTTTCTTGTATAAACTAACCAGATAGTTGAATAACTGTTGTAAACACGTTAATTTAGGGCCAAGACCATCTCAGTTTAAAAACAGAAAATAATCATTTGAAGACCAGTCAATCTTTTAAAAATGTCTTATTAAAATTACAATGCATTCATCAATGTCAAAACGACCGCCACTCTTCAAATAAACTAAAAGAGGATTCCCGGCAGGAGCCCGTCTTAAGAAAAGGGGGAGGGGGGATAAAAGTCATTCAGATAAATATTCAAGTCACATGTTGAAATGTATCCAATTAAAATCGGATTTGAGATTGATGTCAATGAAGAAGAATTTAAATTAATTTGAGAAATTAATTAACTTTTAAAAGTAACGTAAAATAAAAATAATTGGTATCTATGAAAACATTTGCTTCCGTCCAGAGTCTTTTTGCAAAAACAGGCCAACATATCACCCTTTTGCAAAAACTGGCCAACATATCATCCTTTTTCAAAAATTGCCCAACATATCATCCTTTTCCAAAAACTGGCAAACATCATCCTTTTCACGACAGTGACCATATGACAGCTGGATATATGCACCATTGGCGTGCCAGATGAGGAAGTTTCAGTTCTGCCACTCCTGGCGCTCACTGCAAATTATTAATATTAGGACAAAAGTAAGGGCGCGAAAGGGGGAGGCGATGGGATCATCCGCCCTGACCGCCATCTTTCCATCATGCAAAACATTCGCAATAATGCGCTTAAACCAAGGGTTTCATCTTGGCGTGCAACGGGCGCTTAAACCAAGGGTTTCATCTTGGCGTGCAACGGGCGCTTAAACCAAGGGTTTCATCTTGGCGTGCAACGGGCGCTTAAACCAAGGGTTTCATCTTGGCGTGCAACGGGCGCTTAAACCAAGGGTTTCATCTTGGCGTGCAACGGGCGCTTAAACCAAGGGTTTCATCTTGGCGTGCAACGGGCGCATAAACCAAGGGTTTCATCTTGGCGTGCAACGGGCGCTTAAACCAAGGGTTTCATCTTGGCGTGCAACGGGCGCTTAAACCAAGGGTTTCATCTTGGCGTAGCTTTGGCTAGCAACGGGCCTCGGTGGGTAAGCAAGACGTTTTGTGGAGAGGACCGCGTGGAGATTGTGGTTGCTTTTGTTGTTGTTGTTTGCCCATTTGTACCACGTGAATATCATTTTTATAATTTTCCCAAAACAATGTGTGGATTTTACGAAAGATGAAATCAATTCCATAAAGGTCTTTGTGACCGGAGGAAATATTTCAGTGGGACGCATGTCGCCCGCGGGCAGAAGGTTGACCAACGCCTTAAGTAAAGAAATAATTAAATCTAGTCATTATCGACTGAAAACGAGACGAAGTTTTGTAATACCACTATTACTATACAATACAATTATAATGCTGGTCTTAGAATATGTTTTATTAATGAGTATTGAACTCTTACCTGTGTCAACTTGGACTTTGAAACGCAAAATTCACAGTGTTGAATGAAGTTTTACTTAAATGTGCAGACAAGTTGATTTTCCCTTAAGCTAGGAAGAACTTTGGATTCACGGCCGTGGCTGGCAAAAATAAACAAAAAACGTGGACTTCTTCAGCCGCTTCGTGCACGTGGTGACCAGTCTCCAGGCACGCGGTGACCAGTCTCCAGGCATGTGGTGACCAGTCTCCAGGCACGCGGTGACCAGTCTCCAGGCATGTGGTGACCAGTCTCCAGGCATGTGGTGACCAGTCTCCAGGCACGCGGTGACCAGTCTCCAGGCATGTGGTGACCAGTTTCCAGGCATGTGGTGACCAGTCTCCAGGCACGCGATGCTTAAATTAGCAGGCAGGTTGTGAGGCCGCCGACGTTAAGACTACCCAGACGATCTTAAAACGTAAATAAGACGAGTCTGGACACCAGTTGTAGATTTCAAAGAAATGCGGGCATGACTAAGCTAATGGGAGGAATGGACATTTTTGAGAGAAGTACAAAAAAAACAATGACTCAGAAATAAGTTGTAGAAATTTTGTAAACGATAATTTGAGATAAGAGGTTGAGGTAATCACAAAAGACATCCTTTGGATTACAGGATTGAAAGCTGTAATCACAGAGAATATCCTTTGGATTGCAGGATTGAGATAAGAGGCTGGGGTAATGACAGTGGACATCCTTTGGATTGCAGGACTGAGGTAAGAGGCTGAAGTAATCACATAGGACATTCTTTGGCTAAAAGGATTGAGATAGATTGCTGAGGGAATCACGTAGGACATTCTTTGGATTAAAGGATGGAGATTAGATTGCTGAAGGAATCACGTAGGACATTCTTTGGCTTAAAGGATTGAGATAGATTGTTGAGGGAATCACGTAGGACATTCTTTGGGTTACGGTTAAAGGATTGAGATAGATTGCTGAGGGAATCACCTAGGACATTCTTTGGATTGTAGGACTGAGGTAAGAGGCTGAAGGAATCACGTAGGACATTCTTTGGCTTAAAGGATTGAGAGGTCACCGTCTGGGGAGTCGAGTCGAACGTCTTTACACGGACTTTTCTAACGAGGTCAGGCCTTAGCAGTTCGAGCGCCCCGAGCTGTTTTATATTTTGGCGCCCCTATATCCTACAAATGTTCAAGTTGATTTTAACCTTTAATTACTTTCAAAGGTGCAGCTGGGAGAAGACGGGCGATAAAGAGTCCTGAAATTTAAAAAAAACGTCCCATTCTTCCGATAATAAGCCACGAAACAAATCATTTATTAAATTTCAAATTGAAGATCTAAAAAGAAACGAATCTGTTTGAAATTTAAGTGGATGTTAGTGCAAAAGCGTAACTCTAACAAGAAAAGGTACCCACTTCCAGCATTCGGTTACTAAACAATTTTTTTTAAAAAGTTTTAAAATGTTAATTGGCATTTTAACTCTCATACTAGTCCAAAAGCATTTTCCCCCTGGCACTTATGTGGGATGACGAATCTAGTCCACTCGCAGAATCATTAAAAAAAAAAATAGACATCATTCCCAAAGATGTGAACCTTTCCCGAAGGATAGCCAATCGAAAATATGTTTTAATCAATTTCAGGTAAGAAACAAAAAATCATTCTCCAGTTGCAGCGTAGACTGGAATCGTCATCAATATTCAAGGAGAAATTACTTTATTTGAAAAATCACCCAGATATTGTTGTGAGAGTCCAAAAATAAGGTTCATGAGCGGGAATTTCTTGCATGTCTGAGATATTATTTGTTTAGGAAATGTCGTAAATCTGTACACGTTTTCTACATTTCTTGACGAGGAAGTGTTTTTAATTATTTAAAGACAATTGTTTGTTTTTACTTTTACGATTTTAACCTCCAAAGAGTTAGGTTTCTTTAACATTTTTGTTGCTGGCATCTCAATGTTGACCCACTTGTGTTGGAATCTTACATCTCAATGTCGACCCACTTGTGTTGGAATCTTGCATCTCAATGATGACCCACTTGTGTTGGAATCTCGCATCTCAATGTTGACCCGCTTCCAGGTGTCCAGCTGAACTGAAACATTGTGCACTTACCCACCCCTGACGACAATACAGCCCTTCATGATCGGCAGGTCACCAGTGACCTCCACTGACCTCCACTGACCCCCTGAGAGACCCCTGCGGATATCTCGGGAACGGAAAGTGATATGGACGTCGTGTTTTCACGACAGCGTTTCTTTGTACGTCGTTACTGGGACCCGATAACAATCAACAATGACAACAACATTTTACTCCATGGAGGTCACCCAAAGGTCATCACTGACCGTTCACGTGTTTGAATTCCTCCACGCTTTTTAATTCATAAGTTTCCACCAACTTTCTGATCTCTTATTACATCTTCCAAGACTAAAAAAGTTAAAGAAATATAAATTATTTTAAAATACTTTAAATAAAACACAAATAAATAAATAAAAACACGCTTTTCAACAAATTTATTAAAACGTAAAAAATAAATATCTCCCAAACCTCACCGCAAAAAAATAAATAAATAATCTCTATATATATAGAATTCGCCAGCAAAGGTCAAATAAGACGGGTCAAACAAGACGCAGGCTATTTATAGATACGCCAGAGTGTTGATCAATAATGAGTTCACTAGCGCGCAAAATATAATTCCCGATAACTACGCTATTGACAATAGAACCCTCTCAATCCCAAGAACCAAAACTAAGACCATCGGTGAACGCTCCTTCTACTTCCATGCGCCCACGTTCTGGAACCAGCGCCCCTTCCATATCCGCCATTGTGAAACCTCTTCCACTTTCAAAAAGTCCCTTAAACCCAATCTGTTTAGGTCCACCTATGACCTGTGATGCACCCTCCTTGCCCTGCCTCATTTTCTGTTTCGGGTTGATCCTGTAGTATAGGCCAAAACGTGCCAAAGTATCCTCGTTTTATAGCCATTTTAATTGTTTCTATAGTATAGTAGTTACTATCCTAGTGTCTCTGGTTTTTCATTTTTATTTTACTTAGTTTACGTGTTTTTAATAATTGTAAAGCGCTTAGAGCTTTAAGGTAAGCGCTATATAAAAATGCCTAAGTAAATAAATAAATATATGATATAGATATATATTTAATAACGCAATTGTGTTTGGTGCGTAATATTTTCTTTTCGGAAATGAAATCGTCTCAATTTAAGTATTGTGTACAAAAATTCGGTTTAAAAGTTGTTTTGACATGAGAATATAAATAAAGTTCATGGGCGTGAAATAAAAAATGTACAGTGACGTATCATGGGGGAAGGGGTGTAGCAAATATTAGGATTCTTTTTAATGTGCGTTACTTGAGTTCATGTTTTGTCAAGTAACTTTACTTGATGGGAAGATATTGTTAGTAAATGTTTGATATTTTGTGACGTTTTCCTCGAAAAGGGATATGATGTATTATTATTGTGTGGTGTGGTCTTGTGAGTAATGGCAGTTCAAGATGAAGGTTAGTTGTGTTATAAAGATATTTCATTGTAACAATATATACTTTGTGAAGTGAACATTCGACACGCACCGCTTACATGTATACTTTCGCGGAGATTAATAACATGCTGCAACCACATGGCCTGAGCCTCCAAAAATTACAACTACAAGTCATTGACATTGTTCCATTGTCTCATTCATCGACCACCTTCGACGCTCATGCTGAACAGACCCTCGCTGCGGAACACTACAACAAACTCAACACAGAACAAAAACACGCTGTTGACTGACACTGTTTTATACGCTGCAGGCAGCCATTCCCATCCGCGACAAACATGCTTCTTATCAGATGGTCATGCGGGAACAGGCAAAACGTTCGTTTACAAAACCCTAATTCATACCATCAGAGGTGGGGGAGACATTCCTACAACCGTAGCATCGACATGAATAACTGCAACATTGTTACTAGAGGGACGGACTGCACATTCCGTTTTTAAAATACCCTTGAAGATGACCACGACTTCCACATGCAACATGAAACTTAAGTCACTCCATGCTCAACATCTTCTGAAATCCAAAGTGATAATATGGGACGAAGCCCCAATGACACATACATACGCATTCCAGGCAGTTGACAGGTTATTACGTTACCTCACGGGTGACACGCAGCCATTTGGAGGCAAAACAATTCTATTGGGTGGGGATATCCGACAAATTCTGCCCATCATTATGCGTGGCTCCCGAGCATTTACTGTCAACAGTTGCATTAACAAACATCCTTTGTGGCGTAACATGCATGTCCTTACACTGACAACAAACATGAGAGCTCTTCCTGACAAACAAGATTTCGCCAAATGGCTCCTCGATGTAGGAGACAGAAAAAATGGAACATTTGTTGAACTACTTTCATATTGTTTTCCTTTTAACTCTAATCCCGTTCAACAACTACATGGCGACATCGACTTCTCAACTGTCACTCCGGAACAACTCAGTACGCCAGCTATATTAAGCGTCACCAACGAAGACTCCCTACATGTTAATGAAAAAGTCTTGAACCTTATCCCTACCGACGAAGTCACTTTCATCAGTGTTGACTCCATCGTCACAGACGATCCCTCAGATCAACTGTCATTCCCTGAAGAATTTCTTAACAGTCTTACTCCCCACTGGCATGCCTCCGCATAAATTCAAAATTAAAATTGGTTCAGTTGTCATGCTTCTCAGAAACCTCATGCCAGCAAGAGTTGTCTGTAATGGCACTAGACTGACTGTTACCAACAATCACTGCATTGTGCTAGAGTGTCCAACTATTGCAGCTGCTACCGCACAAACTCTCCTTATTTCCGGGATTTCCCTCACAACATCAGATTCAAATTTACCTTTTAGACAATTTCCTTTTAGATTATCCTTTGCAATGACAATTAATAAGGCACAGGGACAAAGTTTTTAAAAAATATGCCTCAATCTACCAAAACCAGTCTTCAGTCACGGACTGTTGTGTGTAGCTCTCTCCAGAGTAGCATACTTTCACGCAATCACTGCTGTATCCTCAAAACCACCCCGTTTGGACAACTGTGTCTTTCACTCAAGTCTTCACTCATCTATGAGCAATTCTGCGACGTGTGCTACGTCGCGAGTCGACTAGTAAAATATAATTTAAAGTTGTTACAGTCAAATGACTAAAGAAGGGCGTGTGGGCGACCATGACATGCAATGACAGCGTATGACTTGACACATACAATGTTGGACACATCATGTTTCACGGTCAGATGACGTGATACACTTCCGCTGTATCACGATGTTTGTGATATTATATGAGTATACGGTATTCCCCCCCCCCCCCTCCCTTTTTAAAAAAAATTCCCCCTTTTGTCAAAAATTTAACACGGCCACGCATGACGTAGTATGACACATGACCGCGGCTGATTGGTGACCAACAAACATCACGTCTCTGTTCCAATATGATGTGTACATTTGTTGTGAGCGACCGTGACTAGTCTCTCTTTTTTTTGTTTTTTTTGAGATAGGAGTGAATTTATAGTTTAGGATAGTTTAGGATAGTGAGCTGTTATAGTTTAGCTAGCACATCTGTTGCTATGCTCTTTGCCATAGGATGTGTAGGATTTGTGGACAGGTCTATTCTATTCTGAACACCAGGGATACTTTTGTTAATGCGTCTTCGACATGCAATACGGAGCCAGTAAATAAAGAAAGCACAGAACCTTTTCATTGACTGGTCTTATTCGAATCTTACAGCACAACAGCAGCTCTGCAGGCGCTAGGATGAAAGGATTGTTGCTATGGCCGTAAGCATGGGTTTTTTTAAAGTTAAAATTTTTTTATTTGCTGGAATTGTTCTGTCAAAGAATCAAAAGCATCATCAAGTATGATATTTAAAAAAAAAATAAGGAAACAGTACCGTGGCCAGGTTTTTGGCGCTACGTGTATTAAAAATTATTATTTTTTAATTTTATTTTTTTTATAAAGGACGCGTTTGAAATTCGCATTGAGAATTAGTACCTTATTGAACATAATTTTCTATACCCCCATAACACACAAACGAATATATATATAATTAATAATAGTTCTTGGTTTCAAATTATTCTAGTAATTCATGCCAGTTTTATCAAGGACACCCCCCCCCCAAATAAAAAAAAATAAATAAAAAATTAATAAATAAAAGTAAAATAAAAATAGTTCAACATTAATTTTAAAAAAAACTATTATATCGGCTGTCCATCTGTAAACATGAACATCGCACGTAAAAGCACCGTGTTAGCCAAGGTGTCTTAGTTCTAAATTACCCTTTTCATTGGTTCGTTAATTCAAAGACTTGTCATCATTAAACAGAAGAATAAAGATTATAAGAATGATATTATCCATAAAAAGTACTAATGTTTTTTAGTTACAAGTGGGATTCACAACCATCTCAGTCAAATACAACATTCCCAAGAAGTCGCTCAACAGCAACATCTTCTTCATTGGTATAAATCTTATTTCCCATGAACTTGGTATTTATTATTTTTGTTTGCTTGGGATCATAAGAATGCCCCAGAACTTGGCGCCCAAAACTGTTGCCTGTTTTTCAAGAACTTGGCGCCCCTTTTAGAATTTGGTGCCCCAGGCTGTAGCCTGCTTTTAGAATTTGGTGTTGCCTGCCTTTAGAACTTGGTGTTCCAGGCTTTTGCCTGATTTAGAGCTTGATTCTCCAGGCTGTTGTCTGCTTTTAGAACTTGGGCACAGGGCTGTTGTCTGCTTTGCCTGTACCTAAGGCCGGCCCGCTCTCTAATATTTGTTATAGTCTGATGCCCTTTAAAAAAAAAGAAAGACGAATTGTGTTAAATATCCCAACGAATTTTCGATTTTGTGATATCTTGGGTGATTCTTTATACGCTCGTCATACGCTCATTATAAAATAGCTGGGGCGTAAGCCTTTTTTTCTGTATCGTATTGTATAAATACACACACACACACACATCAGACTTTTCATATGTTGACTCATCAAACGTTCAATATGGTAACGGGAGCACAAGCCAGCAGACCCAATGTCTGTCGCACGGCTGTATTTGACGCCTGGAGAGAGACGGTGGGTTGTCACGTGACAGGGCGCGATTTGCGTGTCAGACGACTGTGGTACCGGACTGATGTGTTGTGGGCGCGATATTCGTGTCAGACGACTGCAGTACCGGACTGATGTGTTGTGGGCGCGATTGGCGTGTCGACGACTGCAGTACCTGACTAACGTGTTGTGGGCGTGATTGTGTTGTCAGACGACTGCGGTACCGGACAGATGTGTTGTGGGCGCGATTGGCGTGTCGACGACTGCAGTACCGGACTAATGTGTTGTGGGCGTGATTGTGTTGTCAGACGACTGCGGTACCGGACAGATGTGTTGTGGGCGCGACACGCGTGTCAGACGACTGCAGTACCGGACTGATGTGTTGTTGGCGCGACACGCGTGTCAGGCGACTGCGGTACCGGACTGATGTGTTGTGGGCGCTATAGTCTTGTCAGACGACTGCGGTACCGGGCGGATGTGTTGTGGGTGCGACACGCGTGTCAGACGACTGCGGTACCGGACTGATGTGTTGTGGGCGCGACACGCGTGTCAGACGACTGCGGTACCGGACTGATGTGTTGTGGGCGCGACACGCGTGTCAGACGACTGCGGTACCGGACTGATGTGTTGTGGGCGCGACACGCGTGTCAGACGACTGCGGTACCGGACAGATGTGTTTTGGGTGCGACACGCGTGTCAGACGACAGCGGTACCGGACTGATGTGTTGTGGGCGCGACACGCGTGTCAGACGACTGCGGTACCGGACTTATGTGTTGTGGGCGCGACACGCGTGTCAGACGACTGCGGTACCGGACTGATGTGTTGTGGGCGTGATTGTGTTGTCCGACGACCGCGGTACCGGACAGATGTGTTGTGGGCTGGGACTGAACGTTGCCCCGACATTTGATGAGAGACTTGACTTTCTGATCCACAAGACATCGCCAAGACAAGGAGTTACTCAGATTATTTGGATTGCCAGGGCTCAAACGGGAGCAGTTGTTTTTTTACGCCGATTCCGGGTATTTTGACCAATGGGAGACTTGTTGTCTTACTGGCCAAGAGCTAATCCATGTATTTCATTGAAATACTAAATACTTTTATGTTGATAATAATTATTGTTTTTTTTTTTTTATTTCTAAATATTCTATTGATTTAAACGATCACAGCCTTCAAAACTGCACTCAAAACACATCTCTTTAAACTCTACTATCCTGACTGATCTGCCCCCTCTCCCCTGACTGATAAACGATGCTGCTAGGTGCCGTCCATGGCTTGACATGTAAATAGTTCTGGAATGGGTGGAGTGAATATACATTTGTTTCCTTTTATTTAATTAATTAATGTAAGTTTTTCCTTTTATTTAATTAATTAATGTATGTTTTTCCTTTTATTTAATTAATTAATGTATGTTTTTCCTTTTATTTAATTAATTAATGTAAGTTAATTTTTAAGTTCACGATTATGTTTGTTAAATGGTACGTACAGCGGGTTGAGCCCAGCCCTAGGCTGGGGTACCGAGCTCTGTAAAACCACTAATAATAATAGTAATAATAATAATAATAATAATAATTTCCCGCCACACAAACCACACACCCCCCACACACATTTTTTTTCTCCATTAAAATAAGTAATGTGTAGCTGGCATAACAATTCGTTCATTTATTACGTTCAAATATGTCCGGCCCCTAACCAGTGTTTGAGCGGCAGTGAACCTGCTTCCCGTTTCAAAAAGTTTGAGGATACCTGGTTTAATTTTACACTAATAGCGGCTCGGCCATTCGACCACAAATCGGTTTTGACTCAGAAAAACTTGATTCTTGACAGGCTTTTGAAAAGAAATGAGGATCTCAATTTGTTTTAAACCGTCCTGCTGCTGACTTTTGGCTCCTTTTGGCTATTGAGTTGTCCGACCTGTGCACTTAACTAGCGTTAGGTTGGAAGTCAAGGATCTTGAGAGCAACGCCTAGGGTTTAAAATTCAACGAAACACAACAAGACGGATGTTTTGTATTCCATGTTATGAACAGTCGACGAACGGAACTTTGATCCCACTACATAAAACAGTCGACCAACAGCATTTTCATCCCACTACATAAAACAGTCGACAATAGCACTTTGATCCCACTACATAAAACAGTCGACCAACAGCACTTTGATCCCACTGCATATAACAGTCGACCAACAGCACTTTGATCCCACTGCATAAAACAGTCGACCAAAAGCACTTTGATCCCACTGCATAAAACAGTCGACCAACAGCACTTTGATCCCACTGCATAAAACAGTCGACAAACAGCACTTTGATCCCACTGCATAAAACAGTCGACCAACAGCACTTTGATCCCACTGCATAAAACAGTCGACCAAAAGTTTTTTGATCCCACTGCTTAAAACAGTCGACCAACAGCACTTTGATCCCACTGCTTAAAACAGTCGACCAACAGCACTTTGATCCCACCGCTTAAAATAGTCGACCAACAGCATTTTGATCCCACTGCTTAAAACAGTCGACCAACAGCATTTTGATCCCACTGCTTAAAACAGTCGACCAACAGCAGTTTTGATCCCACTGCTTAAAACAGTCGACCAACAGCAGTTTTGATCCCACTGCTTAAAACAGTCGACCAACAGCACTTTGATCCAACCGCTAAAAACAGTCGACGAACAGCACTTTGATGTCACTGCTAAAGAATACAACCACCGACCACATAAAACACCACGAACATAGATAGTACATCACAACCACCTAACAACAGTCACATGGTCAGTACATCACAACCACCTAACAACAGTCACATGGTCAGTACATCACAACCACCTAACAACAGTCACATGGTCAGTACATCACAACCACCTAACAACAGTCACATGGTCAGTACATCACAACCACCTAACAACAGTCACATGGTCAGTACATCACAACCACCTAACAACAGTCACATGGTCAGTACATCATAACCACCTAACAACAGTCACATGGTCAGTACATCACAACCACCTAACAACAGTCACATGGTCAGTACATCACAACCACCTAACAACAGTCACATGGTCAGTACATCACAACCACCTAACAACAGTCACATGGTCAGTACATCACAACCACCTAACAACAGTCACATGGTCAGTACATCATAACCACCTAACAACAGTCACATGGTCAGTACATCACAACCACCTAACAACAGTCACATGGTCAGTACATCACAACCACCTAACAACAGTCACATGGTCAGTACATCACAACCACCTAACAACAGTCACATGGTCAGTACATCACAACCACCTAACAACAGTCACATGGTCAGTACATCACAACCACCTAACAACAGTCACATGGTCAGTACATCACAACCACCTAACAACAGTCACATGGTCAGTACATCACAACCACCTAACAACAGTCACATGGTCAGTACATCACAACCACCTAACAACAGTCACATGGTCAGTACATCACAACCACCTAACAACAGTCACATGGTCAGTACATCACAACCACCTAACAACAGTCACATGGTCAGTACATCACAACCACCTAACAACCGTCACATGGTCAGTACATCACAACCACCTAACAACAGTCACATGGTCAGTACATCACAACCACCTAACAACAGTCACATGGTCAGTACATCACAACCACCTAACAACAGTCACATGGTCAGTATATCACAACCACCTAACAACAGTCACATGGTCAGTACATCACAACCACCTAACAACAGTCACATGGTCCAGTCATTATAAACCTATTAATCACAAGTCGCTGAAATCGCTGAAAAGCGCGGACACACTCGTTCAACGTGACTCCGTCCTTCAGTCCCAGCCAGCACAAAGACGGGAGCTGAAAACTGGCGCCTAAAAACGTTACTCTGGTCAGCTATTCTTTGATCATTTGAGTCAGGCGTGCACAACTCAAAATGTAAGTCGGGCCTTGATACTTTATGAAAAACTTGTGCCGGCCGTAATACTTTATGAAAAACTTGTGCGGGCCGTTATACGTTATGAAAAACTTGTGCGTGGCTTAATGCTTTATGAACAACTTGTGCGGGCCTTGATACTTTATGAAAAACTTGTGCGTGGCTTAATACTTTATGAAAAACTTGTGCGTGGCTTAATACTTTATGAACAACTTGTGCGGGCCTTGATACTTTATGAAAAACTTGTGCGTGGCTTAATACTTTATGAAAAACTTGTGCGGGCCTTGATACTTTATGAAAAACTTGTGCGTGGCTTAATACTTTATGAACAACTTGTGCGGGCCTTGATACTTTATGAAAAACTTGTGCGTGGCTTAATACTTTATGAACAACTTGTGCGGGCCTTGATACTTTATGAAAAACTTGTGCGTGGCTTAATACTTTATGAACAACTTGTGCGGGCCTTGATACTTTATGAAAAACTTGTGCGTGGCTTAATACTTTATGAACAACTTGTGCGGGCCTTGATACTTTATGAAAAACTTGTGCGTGGCTTAATACTTTATGAACAACTTGTGCGGGCCTTGATACTTTATGAAAAACTTGTGCGTGGCTTAATACTTTATGAACAACTTGTGCGGGCCTTGATACTTTATGAAAAACTTGTGCGTGGCTTAATACTTTATGAACAACTTGTGCGGGCCTTGATACTTTATGAAAAACTTGTGCGTGGCTTAATACTTTATGAACAACTTGTGCGGGCCTTGATACTTTATGAAAAACTTGTGCGTGGCTTAATACTTTATGAACAACTTGTGCGGGCCTTGATACTTTATGAAAAACTTGTGCGTGGCTTAATACTTTATGAACAACTTGTGCGGGCCTTGATACTTTATGAAAAACTTGTGCGTGGCTTAATACTTTATGAACAACTTGTGCGGGCCTTGATACTTTATGAAAAACTTGTGCGTGGCTTAATACTTTATGAACAACTTGTGCGGGCCGTTATACGTAATGAAAAACTTGTGCGTGGCTTAATACTTTATGAATAACCTGTGCGGGCCGTAATACGTTATGAAAAACTTGTGCGTGGCTTAATACTTTATGAACAACTTGTGCGTGGCTTAATACTTTATGAACAACTTGTGCGTGGCTTAATACTTTATGAACAACTTGTGCGTGGCTTAATACTTTATGAAAAACTTGTGCGTGGCTTAATACTTTATGAAAAACTTGTGCGTGGCTTAATACTTTATGAAAAACTTGTGCGTGGCTTAATACTTTATGAACAACTTGTGCGTGGCTTAATACTTTATGAAAAACTTGTGCGGGCCTTGATACTTTATGAAAAACTTGTGTGTGGCTTAATACTTTATGAAAAACTTGTGCGGGCCTTGATACTTTATGAAAAACTTGTGTGTGGCTTAATACTTTATGAAAAACTTGTGCGGGCCTTGATACTATATGAAAAACTTGTGCGTGGCTTAATACTTTATGAAAAACTTGTGCGGGCCTTGATACTTTATGAAAAACTTGTGTGTGGCTTAATACTTTATGAACAACTTGTGCGGGCCTTGATACTTTATGAAAAACTTGTGCGTGGCTTAATACTTTATGAAAAACTTGTGCGGGCCTTGATACTTGATGAAAAACTTGTGCGTGGCTTAATATTTTATGAACAACTTGTGCGGGCCTTGATACTTTATGAAAAACTTGTGCGTGGCTTAATACTTTATGAAAAACTTGTGCGGGCCTTGATACTTTATGAAAAACTTGTGCGTGGCTTAATACTTTATGAACAACTTGTGCGGGCCTTGATACTTTATGAAAAACTTGTGCGTGGCTTAATACTTTATGAACAACTTGTGCGGGCCTTGATACTTTATGAAAAACTTGTGCGTGGCTTAATATTTTATGAACAACTTGTGCGGGCCTTGATACTTTATGAAAAACTTGTGCGTGGCTTAATACTTTATGAACAACTTGTGCGGGCCTTGATACTTTATGAAAAACTTGTGCGTGGCTTAATACTTTATGAAAAACTTGTGCGTGGCTTAATACTTTATGAAAAACTTGTGCGTGGCTTAAAACTTTATGAAAAACTTGTGCGTGGCTTAATACTTTATGAAAAACTTGTGCGTGGCTTAATACTTTATGAACAACTTGTGCGGGCCTTGATACTTTATGAAAAACTTATGCGTGGCTTAATACTTTATGAACAACTTGTGCGGGCCGTTGTACGTTATGAAAAACTTGTGCGTGGCTTAATACTTTATGAACAACTTGTGCGGGCCTTGATACTTGATGAAAAACTTGTGCGTGGCTTAATACTTTATGAACAACTTGTGCGGGCCTTGATACTTTATGAAAAACTTGTGCGTGGCTTAATACTTTATGAACAACTTGTGCGGGCCTTGATACTTGATGAAAAACTTGTGCGTGGCTTAATATTTTATGAACAACTTGTGCGGGCCTTGATACTTTATGAAAAACTTGTGCGTGGCTTAATACTTTATGAACAACTTGTGCGGGCCTTGATACTTTATGAAAAACTTGTGCGTGGCTTAATACTTTATGAACAACTTGTGCGTGGCTTAATACTTTATGAAAAACTTGTGCGTGGCTTAATACTTTATGAAAAACTTGTGCGTGGCTTAATACTTTATGAAAAACTTGTGCGTGGCTTAATACTTTATGAACAACTTGTGCGTGGCTTAATACTTTATGAAAAACTTGTGCGTGGCTTAATACTTTATGAACAACTTGTGCGTGGCTTAATACTTTATGAACAACTTGTGCGTGGCTTAATACTTTATGAAAAACTTGTGCGGGCCTTGATACTTTATGAAAAACTTGTGCGGGCCGTAATACTTTATGAAAAACTTGTGCGGGCCGTAATACTTTATGAAAAACTTGTGCGGGCCGTAATACTTTATGAAAAACTTGTGCGGGCCGTAATACTTTATGAAAAAC
>CAXITT010000886.1:127292-142644 GCA_964033795.1 Lymnaea stagnalis
AACCTTCACACTCTAATATAAACCTTCACACTCTTATATAAACCTTCACACTTTGATATAAACCTTCACACTCTAGTATAACAACTTCACACTCTAATATAAACCTTCACACTCTAATATAAACCTTCACACTCTTATATAAACCTTCACACTCTTATATGAACCTTCACACTCTTATATAAACCTTCACACTCTAATATAAACCTTCACACTCTTATATAAACCTTCACACTCTTATATGAACCTTCACACTCTTATATAAACCTTCACACTCTTATACAAACCTTCACACTCTACTTTAAACCTTCACAATCTAATATAAACCTTCACACTCTAATATAAACCTTCACACTGTTTTATAAACCTTCACACTCTTATATAAACCTTCACACTCTTATATAAACCTTCACACTTTGATATAAACCTTCACACTCTTGTATCAACCTTCACAGTCTTATATAAACCTTCACACTTTGATATACACCTTCACACTCTCATATAAACCTTCACACTTTGATATAAACCTTCACACTCTAGTATAACAACTTCACACTCTAATATAAACCTTCACACTCTAATATAAACCTTCACACTCTTATATAAACCTTCACACTCTTATATGAACCTTCACACTCTTATATAAACCTTCACACTCTAATATAAACCTTCACACTCTAATATAAACCTTCACACTCTTATATAAACCTTCACATCTTATATGAACCTTCACACTCTTATATAAACCTTCATACTCTTATATGAACCTGCACACTCTAATATAAACCTTCACACTCTAATATAAACCTTCACACTCTTATATAAACCTTCACACTCTTATATGAACCTTCACACTCTTATATAAACCTTCATACTCTTATATAAACCTTCACACTCTTATATGAACCTTCACACTCTTATATAAACCTTCACACTCTAATATAAACCTTCACACTCTAATATAAACCTTCACACTCTTATATAAACCTTCACACTCTTATATGAACCTTCACACTCTTATATAAACCTTCATACTCTAATATAAACCTGCACACTCTTATATAAACCTTTACTCTAACATAAACCCTCCCCATAGTTTGAATGAAATTTATATTTGAATGCCTTACATGTTAGTTTTGTTAGGCAAGAAAATGTTTATTTAACTGCAAAATTATTTTTAAAAAATAGTTACACCGCAAAAATCCCGCGCTATTGCGAAAAATGAGCAACACGTATCCAAGGAGAAGAATCGCCATAGAAACTGAGAATACGATGCGCGAAGTAGCGAGGTATTACTGAATGACCAATCTTCGGCAAGAGACCCCCCAATATTTCCCTCAATGAATCGCTATTTATTATTTTATATTTTCCATTTCAAATTAATCATAAGCGCCATGAGGCCGGCTTTGTTTTTATTTCCCTCCAAGTTGATCCACCCACAACCACTGATGTGTTGTTGTTGATTTGTTGGTCTCCTCTGTCCACCACAGTGACGTGCTCTGACGCCGGCCTCTACTTCCCCAAACGCAGCTACACCTTCTACGTGTCACGCACCATCAGCCCGGGAGACACCGTTGGCGTGGTCCTCGCGCTGGACAGCTACGTCATCAAGTGTGACGTCAGCCAGACGGACGTCGTGCAGGCTGGGCTGGAGGATTACCTGACGTCATTCATCAGCGACGACAAGAAGATACACGTCAGAGTCAGGTCTGGAGCTGATGCTTTTGACTTAAAAAGTAAGATTTTTTGGCTTAAAAAAGTAAGATTTTGGGCTTAGAAAGTGAGACTTCTGGCTTACAAAGTAAGACTTTCGGCTTCATGTAAAACGGTATCCGATCTGTTGGTAAGTATGTTAAATACTGAAAAAAACAAACAAAAATACTGATTTTGAAAAAGGAAAAAAAATCAGAGCGCAAAAAAACATTATTGGAAGCAAAACGAAAAATGGTTCAACATGGTTGTTCTTTTCTGAGAATTCGTAAAGTCTTTTAAAGAGAGTACAGGATAAGACGGTATAGGGTAAGAGAGTATAGGGTAAGAGGGTACAGGGTAAAAGGGATATAAGGTAAGAGGGTATAGTGTAAGAGGGTGTAGGGTAAGAGGTATATGCTATAGGCAAAGAGGGTACAGGGTAAAAGTTTACACGGTAAGAGGGTACAGGGTAGGAGGGTAAGAGTGTACAGGGTAAGAGGGTACAGGGTATAGGGTAAGAAGGTACAGAGTAATAGAGTATAGGGTAAAAGGCTATAGGGTAAGAGGGTATAGAATAAAGGGATATAGTGTAAAAGGGTATAGGGTAAGAGGGTATAGGATAAAGGGATATAGTGTAAAAGGGTATAGGGTAAGAGGGTATAGGGTGTTAAAAATGGAAAACGTTTGATAAACTGAATTTCAAGACCAGGTTCATAAATGTGGACATCTGATTCCTATAATTGGATCTAGCCGTGAAGATCTGAGAACCCCTTGTAAGTGTAATGGTGAGACTTTAACATCGCTTGTATGGTAAGGTGTCTTACCATTATAATCTATTTTACTTTTTTAAGTGTGGGATCTAAATATGATATTGTGTATAATAGGGCGTTCGAAGAATATGATATTAGTGTAGCTTAAAGGTGTACCCAGCGCACCAACGTATAAAGTATAATGCATTCAAATATGCAGAATTCCTTGAACATATTTGACAACTTGAATAATTTTGGTTCGATCTATTTTATTCACACTGGTAACTCAAAGAAATTTTTAAAAAATATATATTGTTTAATTTTTCATATTCTTTCTTAGATTCCATAAGTCTGACCTTGACATTGAAATGCCAAACTAAATGGGCGGCAGCTGAGGAATTCTACCGCCCGTTGACCAGCGCGTCCCTGGTCTTTATGCCGGACACCGACCCGCGTCCGTTGGCGGCAGGTCGAGGCGGGGACCCGGCGGACGTCCAGAGGGAACTCTGCCCCCAGCCCGAGGACTTGAATTACGACGTCATTGAAAACTCTCAGACCGGACGTTTCGACACTTTGGGCGAGTTCCGTTTGCGTCACCCCCCAGCCGGGGTGGTCGTCCGCTTGTTCGGAGTCTGCGGTAAGTCCGGTCTTGTGTAAGCATGTTGTTGTTGTGGGCGTACTGGTCTGATATAGTGGGCATACTTGTCTGATACAGTGGGCGTACTTGTCTGATATAGTGGGCATTCTTGTCTGATACAGTGGTCACTCTCATAGGATGGTGAAAAAACGGGTTTCTTGAAGTAATCTCTTGGACTTCATGGTACTTGTGTTTTCTTGTTCAAATCTGATTGGATTTATTGATTAATGATGGGACATATTGACGAATGCTGGGATATATTAATCATTGATGGGATATTTTGAACAATGCTTGGAGGAACATGACCTGGAAAGGTCCAACACTCCAAAAGGGAGACTCGTATCAGATGTGATTCGGGGGAGCAACCGAGCACCCGTCAATTGGAGTATAAGCGTCTCCCCCCCCCCCGGGCACCTACCCGGACCGGAAAAAACCGGAACTAGACCTGGGTGATCCAACACTCCAAAAGGGAGACTCGTATCAGATGTGATTCGGGGGAGCAACCGAGCACCCGTCAATTGGAGTATAAGCGTCTCCCCCCCCCCCCGGGCACATACCCGGACCGGAAAAAACCGGAACTAGGTCTGGGTGTTTAAAATGTGTTATACTCAATGGGGAGGATAAAAGTCTAGAGCTTATATGACATCTATGTCGTACATTTTACATCACCTACATAAATAAACAGAAAAGCGTTTGGTGCGAAGCTAAATGGTAGCTACATGAAACTAAATGTAGGCTACATGAAGCTAAATATAGGCTATAGGAAGCTCAATGTAGGCTATAGGAAGCTAAATATAGGCTATATGAAGCTAAATATAGACTATATGAAGCTCAATGTAGGCTATATGAAGCTAAATATAGGCTATATGAAGCTAAATATAGGCTATATGAAGCTCAATGTAGGCTATATGAAGCTCAATGGAAGCTAAATGAAATGTAGGCTACATGAAATGTAGGCTTTAAGAAAGTAAATGTAAGCTATATAAAACTAAATGTGAGCTAGATGAAACTAAATTTAACTTACATGAAACGTAATGTAAGCTAAATGAAAATAAATGTAAGCTAAATGAAACTAAATTTAAGCTATATAAAACTAAAAGTAAGCTAGATGAAACTAAATGTAAGCTAAATGAAAATAAATGTAAGCTAAATGAAAATAAATGTAAGCTAAATGAAACTAAATGTAGGCTATATGAAACTAAATGTAGGCTATATGAAATTAAATGTAGGCTATATAAAACTAAATGTAAGCTATATGAAACTAAATCTGCATCAGACGTTTCTATAAGCTAAATAATCAACATCCCAGGGTCTCACAATCTGCATCAGACGTTTCTATAAGCTAAATAATCAACCTCCCAGGGTCTCACAATCTGTATCAGACGTTTCTATAAGCTAAATAATCAACATCCCAGGGTCTCACAATCTGCATCAGACGTTTCTATAAGCTAAATAATCAACATCCCAGGGTCTCACAATCTGCATCAGACGTTTCTATAAGCTAAATAATCAACATCCCAGGGTCTCAAAATCTGCATCAGACGTTTCTATAAGCTAAATAATCAACATCCCAGGGTCTCACAATCTGCATCAGACGTTTCTATAAGCTAAATAATCAACATCCCAGGGTCTCACAATATGCATCAGACGTTTCTATAAGCTAAATAATCAACATCCCAGGGTCTCAAAATCTGCATCAACGTTTCTATAAGCTAAATAATCAACATCCCAGGGTCTCAAAATCTACATCAACGTTTCTATAAGCTAAATAATCAACATCCCAGGGTCTCAAAATCTGCATCAGACGTTTCTATAAGCTAAATAATCAACATCCCAGGGTCTCAAAATCTGCATCAGACGTTTCTATAAGCTAAATAATCAACATCCCAGGGTCTCACAATCTGCATCAGACGTTTCTATAAGCTAAATAATCAACATCCCCCAGGGCCTCACAATCTACCTCAGCCGTTTATATAAGCTAAATAATCAACATCCCAGGTCCTCACAATCTACATGAGCCTTTTCTATAAGCTAAAGCTAAGTGCCTCACAATCTGCCTCAGCTTTTTCTATGAGCTAAAGCTTAGGGCCTCACAATCCGCCGGCAATATATTATACATTTTTTCTTTGACCAGCTGATGTCCTTTAAAACTGTGTGTGTGGGGGGGGGGGGGGTCCTCTGGTCTTTGTCTAAGAGTGCGTCACGGCCATGGCTAGTGTTTGTATTTACATTTAATGTTCCATTTCGCAGGCTGACTGGCTAGGAGAGTATCGCCACGATCATGGCGTATCTATTTTTATTCAAATAATGTGCGTACGTCGGCATCGCTAACAGAAATGAAAACGTCTGCCTACCAACGAGCAGCAGAACTAACGCATCTGGGCAATCTCCGCTCAGTGTTTGATTTGTGCTGTGTTTATGGGTTTTGGAAGTGGCTCTCAACTTGTGGGTCACGACGCCATCAGGGGGGGGGTAGGGGGGAGGCCATGAAAATGTCAGGGGTCACGTGATAATTTCAGGTATTTGCGGCGGGTGGGGGTGGGGGGTGGGTGGGTGTCGGTGGTGGTGTAAGATGTGATTTTGTTTCTTTCTTGATTTTTAAATTTTAATCAGACTTTTATGAAATGGAGTAGTTTTCTGTTCTTGTCGCCCCTACACTATGCCAGCAGCTAATTAAATATAAATATGTTGGTAGTTTCTGTTCTTGTAAAGAACCACGACAAACATACAGTACAGCACTTTTGTTGTTTTTGGTCTGAAAAAAAAAATGCCTTGTCTTATTCTCAAAACCTTTTTTACTCAAAAACTTGGTCGCGGCAATACAGGGTTTGAGAACCGATGGGTTAGGATTATATTATCAAGCTTATAGTGTTTAGATGTCTTCAACTCTCATGTCTTCGTAATTGCTACTGACTCTATACATGGCTACTGGCTCTATAAATGGCTACTCGTTCTATAGATGGCTACTGGTTCTATAGATGGCTACTGGCTCTATACATGGCTACTGGCTCTATACATGGCTACTGGCTCTATACATGGCTACTAGTCCTATAGATTGCCACTAGTTCTATAGATGGCTACTGGTTCTATACATGGCAACTGGTTTTATACATGGCTAATGGTTCTATGCACGCACTTGTCACTTCTCGCCATTGGGTGAAACATATTCAAGAAAATATGAATAAAACTCTTTTTTTTAAACACCCGGACTCGGACCCACCGGGCTTTGTCTTAAGATACCCGGACCACCGAACTTTGTGTTAAGATACCCGGACCCACCGGGCTTTGTGTTAAGATACCCGGACCCACCGGGCTTTGTGTAAAGATACCCGGACCCACCAGGCTAAAGAAACCCTGGGCTAAAGAAACCCTGGGCTAAAGAAACCCTGGGCTAAAGAAACCCTGGGCTAAAGAAACCCTGGGCTAAAGAAACCCTGGGCTAAAGTAGCCCTGAGCTAAAGTAACTCTGGACTAAAGTAAACTTGGGCTAAAGTAACCCTGGGGTAAAGTTACCTTGGGCTTAAGTTACCTTGGGCTAGAGTAACACTGGGCTAAAGTAACAAGGGGCTTAAGTAACCCTGTGCGATGAGATGCCATTTGAGCCCTAATGGTAGGACGAGAATGAAAACCTGATAACGTTGCTTAATGCTACCATCTTTATCTCTTCATTTCACTTCAACTGCAATATATAGCATACACCAAGCTACCATCTTTATCTCTTCATTTCACTTCAACTGCAATATATCGCATACACCAAGCTACCATCTTTATCTCTTCATTTCACCTCAACTGCAATATATCGCACACACCAAGCTACCATCTTTATCTCTTCATTTCACCTCAACTGCAATATATCGCATACACCAAGCTACCATCTTTATCTCTTCATTTCACCTCAACTGCAATATATAGCACACACAAACGTTATATCTCGATTATATTTTTGGTTCCAAAAAAAAAAAGCTCAATTACTTGAACAAACAAAAGGAGAATGAAGTCTTCTGTCAGACAAATGACTCTTAATTAAAATGTAGAATTGAGATATCTGGTTTCGCTGTCTTGCTTCAGTTTTAAAAAAAATAAAAAAAATAATTGTGTTCATGTGTGAAGACGTTGGTGACCTTTCCTAGATAATGCGCACAAAGAGGAATGGATAATGGCGTGGACATAATGACCGTCTCGTTAGTGACCTTGTGGATGTAGGGGTGGTGGGTGATCATGTCGTTAAATTGGGGAAAGTGGGGTACACGGGGGGGGGGGGGGATCATTTGTTTAAATTGGGGAAAGGGGGGAAAAAAAAAATGCTTCAAAAAAAAAAAAAAAAAAAAAAAAAAAAATTACCCTAATTTCCCCAGCAACTGTAAATAATTCTTGACTTTGAAGTTTGTTTTTTAAAATCTGGGACAAAATTCTGTCTGATGTCTTAGTGGTCAGCTCTGAGAGAAGATTATTTTTCCCTTAAAAGTGTCCAGATTATCCCATAGCTTGTAGATGTGATTCACTGTTGCCTAGAAGTGGAAAACATGGGTATTAACGCGGGACACAGCTGTCTTAACGTGATACACATCCGCCTAAACCAGACACGAAGTTGCCTAAACGTGACGTTGCCGAAACTTGACATTGACCCTCTTTGACACGGCCCGTGAACATCTTTGACACGGCATTGATCATCTTTGAGACGGCATTGATCATCTTTGACACGGCATTGATAATCTTTGACACGGCATTGATCATCTTTGACACGGCATTGATCATCTTTGACACGGCATTGATCATCTTTGACACGTTATTGATCATCTTTGACACGGCATTGATCATCTTTGACACGGCATTGATCATCTTTGACACGGCATTGATCATCTTTGACACGGCATTGATCATCTTTGACACGGCATTGATCATCTTTGACACGGCATTGATCATCTTTGAAGCCACATTGACTATTGTTTGACATGGCATTGGCCATATTTGACAAGGCATTGACCATCTTTAAAGCAGCATTGACCATCTTTGGCACGGAATTAACCATCTTGGACACATCATTGACCATCTTGGATACGGCATTAACCGTCTTTAACACAGCATTGGCCATCTTTGACATGGAATTAACTATCTTGGACACATCATTGGCCATCTTTGACACGATATTGATCATCTTTGACACAGCATTAACCATCTTTGACAGGCATTGACCATCTTTGACACGGAGTTAACCGTCTTTGACACGGATTTAACAGTCTTTGACACGGAGTTAACCGTCTTTGACACAGAGTTAACCGTCTTTGACACGGAGTTAACCGCGTTTGACACGGAGTTAACCGTCTTTGACACGGAGTTAAACGTCTTTGACACGGAGTTAACCATCTTTGACACTGAGTTAACGGTCTTTGACACGGAGTTAACCGTCTTTGACACAGCATTGGTCATCTTTGTTACGGTATTGACCATCTTTGAAGCTGCCTTGATCATCTGGACATGGCATTGACCATCTTTGACACAGCATTCACCTTTGCCTGATGCATATCCATGGATACTACTATGAAAATAATTTTTTTTTGTTTTTCCACATACGAATTAATAAATCAGACCAGCACATCTCTTATTAAATTCAACCCCCCCCCCTCTCTCTCGTTAGTTAAAGCGCTTCACCAAATCGACTGGTCATTTTACCCACCACTTTGACCACCCGACCGTGGCGCCCACTTTGAGAACCACTGACCTAGAGGTATACATTGAAAAGAAAATTAAAATGTTGCTTATGGCTTGACATTGGCTTGTGGCTTGACATTGGCTTGTGGCTTGACATTGGCTTGTGGATTGACATTGGCTTATGGCTTGACATTGGCTTATGGCTTGACATTGACTTATGGCTTGACATTGGCTTATGGCTTTACATTGGCTTATGGCTTGACATTGGCTTGTGGCTTGACATTGGCTTGTGGATTGACATTGGCTTGTGGCTTGACATTGGCTTGTGGCTTGACATTGGCTTGTGGTTTGACATTGGCTTGTGGCTTGACATTGGCTTGTGGCTTGACATTGGCTTGTGGATTGACATTGGCTTATGGCTTGACATTGGCTTATGGCTTGACATTGGCTTATGGCTTGACATTGGCTTATGGCTTGACATTGGCTTATGGCTTGACATTGGCTTGTGGATTGACATTGACTTGTGGCTTGACATTGGCTTGTGGCTTGACATTGGCTTGTGGTTTGACATTGGCTTGTGGCTTGACATTGGCTTGTGGCTTGACATTGGCTTGTGGCTTGACATTGGCTTGTGGCTTGACATTGGCTTATGGATTGACATTGGCTTATAACTTGACATTGGCTTATGGCTTGACATTGACTTATGGCTTGACATTGGCTTGTGGTTTGACATTGGCTTACGGCTTGACATTGGCTTATGGCTTGACATTGGCTTATGGCTTGACATTGGCTTATGGCTTGACATTGGCTTGTGGCTTGACATTGGCTTATGGCTTGACATTGGGGGGGGGGTGAGGGGGGGACGAGTTTCTGTTTAATGCTGGAGAATTTGACCAGGCTATTTTTTAATCTTGAACACCGTGGAGAGACTGGATAGTCGTCGTCTTTCCTCCAGTGGTGACCAGCCCAGTGCTTCCAGCATGCTGCCAGCATGCTGCCAACGCTTGAGGTGTTCCTGTAGCGGTTCAGGGCAAAGCGTGCTGCTCGTCGCTGGACCGCCTCCAGCCGCTCTTCTGGATGCATGGGTCCCAGACTGAAGATGCGTACTCTAAAAGCGGTCGGACGAGGGCTTTAAAGGCTCTTTCTTTCACGCTTGATTTGTCGACCTTCAGATACGCCGAACAATAGAAATATAAGGGGTAGTTGTTGGATCGAAAACATCAGATATTAGTGTTATGTAATATGTGCACGGTCCCGTATATTCGTTTGTCTCATAACAAATAGATCATTTCAACAAAAAGAACATATCAAATAGATTAAATCAAATGGTGGTTGGAACGACAATCCGTGTTCCAATTGTTTGGAATTAAATAAAGAGGCTAAACATGTTTTTTTTTGTTTTTTAATTTAAAAAGAAAAAAATTAATATATATTTATTTTTTTCAAATAATTATTTTCATTAAGTTTTAGACCATTTTCAACGATGTACTTTATGGGATGTTTACTTGGTCTTGTGTATAGCGCATCGCTAGACGCCTGGTTGAAAAGACTGCCCTGATGGTAAAAGCCCACATTAAAAACATACACATACATAAACAGCGAACAATTAAATAATTTAAAAAACGAAATGTTTTCAAGCGTCTGGTAGCCGAATACAAAAATCATCTTACAGCAGCTGACGTGCCCCGCTGCGTAGCATGCCACGGTGGCTTGTACAAGGCAACCCCCACCCCCCCCCCCCAGGGGTCTGAACATTCGAGCCTCGAAAGGTGGCTTGTGCCAGGTCCCCGAGGGGTCTGAACATTGGATCCTTCGTTGGCTGATCAACAATAATTAAATGAATTTTAATTAAGATTCTTTTTGTTTTTGAACTCCTACATGGACTGCTTTGTTTACAGTGTCTTAATGAGCATTCGTCACGTGATGGTCGAGTTTGTAGAAGGCGTAAAGAGAGGCATCCGTCACGTGATGGTCGAGTTTGTAGAAGGCGTAAAGAGAGGCATGCGTCACGTGATGGTCGAGTTTGTAGAAGGCGTAAAGAGAGGCATGCGTCACGTGATGGTCGAGTTTGTAGAAGGCGTAAAGAGAGGCATGCGTCACGTGATGGTCGAGTTTGTAGAAGGCGTAAAGAGAGGCATGCGTCACGTGATGGTCGAGTTTGTAGAAGGCGTAAAGAGAGGCATGCGTCACGTGATGGTCGAGTTTGTAGAAGGCGTAAAGAGAGGCATGCGTCACGTGATGGTCGAGTTTGTAGAAGGCGTAAAGAGAGGCATGCGTCACGTGATGGTCGAGTTTGTAGAAGGCGTAAAGAGAGGCATGCGTCACGTGATGGTCGAGTTTGTAGAAGGCGTAAAGAGAGGCATGCGTCACGTGATGGTCGAGTTTGTAGAAGGCGTAAAGAGAGGCATGCGTCACGTGATGGTCGAGTTTGTAGAAGGCGTAAAGAGAGGCATGCGTCACGTGATGGTCGAGTTTGTAGAAGGCGTAAAGAGAGGCATGCGTCACGTGATGGTCGAGTTTGTAGAAGGCGTAAAGAGAGGCATGCGTCACGTGATGGTCGAGTTTGTAGAAGGCGTAAAGAGAGGCATGCGTCACGTGATGGTCGAGTTTGTAGAAGGCGTAAAGAGAGGCATGCGTCACGTGATGGTCGAGTTTGTAGAAGGCGTAAAGAGAGGCATGCGTCACGTGATGGTCGAGTTTGTAGAAGGCGTAAAGAGAGGCATGCGTCACGTGATGGTCGAGTTTGTAGAAGGCGTAAAGAGAGGCATGCGTCACGTGATGGTCGAGTTTGTAGAAGGCGTAAAGAGAGGCATGCGTCACGTGATGGTCGAGTTTGTAGAAGGCGTAAAGAGAGGCATGCGTCACGTGATGGTCGAGTTTGTAGAAGGCGTAAAGAGAGGCATGCGTCACGTGATGGTCGAGTTTGTAGAAGGCGTAAAGAGAGGCATGCGTCACGTGATGGTCGAGTTTGTAGAAGGCGTAAAGAGAGGCATGCGTCACGTGATGGTCGAGTTTGTAGAAGGCGTAAAGAGAGGCATGCGTCACGTGATGGTCGAGTTTGTAGAAGGCGTAAAGAGAGGCATGCGTCACGTGATGGTCGAGTTTGTAGAAGGCGTAACGAGAGGCATGCGTCACGTGATGGTCGAGTTTGTAGAAGGCGTAACGAGAGGTATGCGTCACGTGATGGTCGAGTTTGTAGAAGGCGTAAAGAGAGGCAAGCGTCACGTGATGGACGAGTTTGTAGAAGGTGTAGAGAGAGGCAAGCGTCACGTGATGGTCGAGTTTGTAGAAGGCGTAAAGAGAGGCAAGCGTCACGTGATGGTCGAGTTTGTAGAAGGCGTAAAGAGAGGCAAGCGTCACGTGATGGTCGAGTTTGTAGAAGGCGTAAAGAGAGGCATTCGTCACGTGATGGTCGAGTTTGTAGAAGGAGTAAAGAGAGGCATTCGTCACGTGATGGTCGAGTTTGTAGAAGGAGTCAGCGTGTGACTCATTCTCATTGTGTGATTCCATCTCAGTGTGTGACTCATTCTCAGCGTGCGACTCACTCTCAGCGTGTGACTCATTCTCAGTGTGTGACTTAGTCTTAGTGTGCGTATCGGATTAGTGTGTATGAAGTTATTCATGTGTACGTTTAGCAATGAAACGCTCATGTGTGAACAGTCTCAGCAAGACTGCTCCTAAGCGAAGAGGTTTTTTTTAATGTAATTAGGGGCGGGGGGGGGGGTTGCCTTTTAATTATTTTTTGTTTTTATCAAAAATGTCTTAACAGCCGCACTCATTTTGCACATGTTTTTTTTAAATTAAATTTTTTTCTCATAATTTTCTTGTTGAAATTGTTAATTTTTTGTCGTATTTTCAAACTAAATGATTATGTCTTTTCAACACAAACGCCAAGTTAATCATGAAAATTAATTACAACTATTTTAATCTGTGTCCGGTTTCGTGGTGTAGACGGCTGTTGGTCAAGTGGCTCAACTTTCGGCTTGTTATTAATCAATGGGAAAATTCTCCAGAGTCGCACCCAACCACTGCTATGGGCCCACTCACGGGATAGAATAGGATGAGGTATTCTGTGGGATAAAGTGGGCCACTCACGGGATGGAATAGGATAAGATATTCTGTGGGATAAGGTGGGCCCACCACGGGATGGAATAGGATAATATATTCTATGGGATAAGGTGGGCCACTCACGGGATGGAATAGGATAAGATATTCTGTGGGATAAGGTGGGCCCACCACGGGATGGAATAGGATGAGACATTGTGTGGGATAAAGTTTGCCACTCACGGGATGGAATAGGATGAGACATTCTGTGGGATAAGGAAAGATCCTACTTTAAAATCAAAAGGTTATATAAATGTCATTTTTTTTAATGTATGAAATCATCCGTAAGCTAGCCCCCCCCCCCTCCCGCACCCCCATGTCACAAACTGTCAGATTATCTTAGAAACACCTCACCGTCCCCACTCTGTATTCCAGAGCAGGGCGTACGTTATGGCCGGCCCCAATCCATAAGTCACTTAAAAACATAAATACCAGTCATAAGTCGGGCATAATGCTATGGCATCATCCCACCATTGGAATAAACACTTGTAAGTGCAGTTATCTTTAATGACATGTCTGATGAGGAAATATGAGGGAGTTAGTACGGCAACAACCATTTAAGGTTCCACTTGTTGGTGTCCAAGGTAAGATACAAGTCGCTGAATGCAGAACAATTGCCCGCACTCGCTGACCTCCGCCCACTCTGACCCACGTGACCTACTCAATTATGAGTGGCCAAGAAGTAGGCCGTTTTTTTTTTTTTTTTTTTTTTTTTTTTTTTTGCTCATCAATTTCCATCCGTTACCCTCGCCCACTCTCACTCTGTCTCACTCTGTCTCGCCCACTTTCTCACTCTGTCTCACTCTCTCGCTGGCTTTCTCTCTCTCTGTCTCTCTCTCGCCCTCAGTCTATCTCTTTCTCTCTCGCACGATCTCTGTCTCTCTCGCTCTCTGTCTGTCTCTCTCTCTCGCTCTCTGTCTGTCTCTCTCTCTCGCTCTCTGTCTGTCTCTCTCTCTCGCTCTCTGTCTCTCTGTCTCTCTCGCTCTCTGTCTGTCTCTCTCTCTCGCTCTCTGTCTCTCTGTCTCTCACGCTCTCTCGCTCTCTGTCTGTCTCTCTCTCTCGCTCTCTGTCTGTCTCTCTCTCTCGCTCTCTGTCTCGCGCTGTCTCTCGCTCTGCCTCTCTCTCTCTCTGTCTCTATCTCTCTCGCTCTCTCTCTCTCTTGCTCTCTGTCTCTCTCTTGCTCTCTGTCTCTCTCTCTCTGTCTCTCCCACTCAATCTGTGATTCTCTATCTCTCTGTCTGCCCTTTTTTAATTCTTCTATTAGCGTGGGATCCTGATAGACTCTGCACAATTCCTTGTTGGCTCCTATTCTCCAGCCACATTCATCCCTTGTTGGTCCATATATTTTCCCCGAGAACTTTTCTCTCCCATGTGTTGAATCGGTTTTCTGCCGTTTTTCTTGGGGTCCACGTTTCACTTGCGTATGTTACAACTGGTCTGATTACAGTTTTATAAATAGATATAGATATATCTGTGTATTTGTGTCTCTCTCTTCCCTCCCTACCCGCTCGCTCTCTCCGCCTCTCTCTCTCTCTCTCTCTCTCTCTGCCATTGTTATTTAAAAGTATGACGTAAGCATTTTCGGTACGAGCTGGTCATATGGCCAGCAAGACCAAGTTATCCATATTCAACGTCCTTGACAGAAATATATATACATACACACACACCCACGTGAAATTTATCGATCCTGTAATAATCTCCCCGGGGGGGAGGCTATTAATATAGCGGCATTATCTATGGGTGTATTATCTATGGGTGTATTATCTATGGGTGTATTATCTATGGGTGTATTATCTATGGGTCCGGAACATTGATTGCGTTATGGGACATTCGGAAGGGGCCTATAATGGTATAGGTGGACCTATAATGGTGTAGGTGGACCTATAATGGTGTAGGTGGACCTATAATGGTGTAGGTGGACCGGTGTTCCAACGTGATGCGTGATAGTGTTCTCATCCAACCGTTGGAGACTTTTGGCTCTAGATGAGTTGAAACATCCACGTTACGACGACACATTACGACGACACATTACGATGACACATTACGATGACACATTACGACGACACATTACGACGACACATTACGACGACACATCACATTACGACGACACATTACGACAACCCAGGATAATATTAGCGACCGCAGGAATTTGAAGGGATGTCGCTTTTAAATCATGTATGATAACTTCGCATTTGTTCGTGGCTGGTAAAATCTTCGGACGGCTAATTCACCCACCTCCTGTCAACCTATCGAGCTGAAACTGGGCACAAAGACTCGTTTCCGATGACAACAGATTCTATCAAATGTTGAGCCCCACCACACAACTCCAACCCGCCAAAATATTTGTTGTTCTGTTTTTCAAAGTGAACATGACGGTGAATTCACTTGGACTGCGCTCAATGAGATGCTTACAAAATATCGCCATGGACTTTTATGTTCTGAAAGAGTTGGTCAAATAAATCTGCTGTGTGAACCCTGGCGGGACATTAGAATATTAATAGAGTGCAGGGGGGGGGGGGGGGGG
>CAXITT010000886.1:142750-153753 GCA_964033795.1 Lymnaea stagnalis
CAACTTGTGTTGTGTTTGTTTAATTTGTACTGTTGACTGGAGACTTTTGAGGTCATTCAACTTGTGTTGTGTTTGTTTAATTTGTACTGTTGACTGGAGACTTTTGAGGTCATTCAACTTGTGTTGTGTTTGTTTAATTTGTACTGTTGACTGGAGACTTTTGAGGTCATTCAACTTGTGTTGTGTTTGTTTAATTTGTACTGTTGACTGGAGACTTTTGAGGTCATTCAACTTGTGTTGTGTTTGTTTAATTTGTACTGTTGACTTGAGACTTTTGAGGTCATTCAACTTGTGTTGTGTTTGTTTAATTTGTACTGTTGACTTGAGACTTTTGAGGTTATTCAACTTGTGTTGTGTTTGTTTAATTTGTACTGTTGACTGGAGACTTTTGAGGTTATTCAACTTGTGTTGTGTTTGTTTAATTTGTACTGTTGACTTGAGACTTTTGAGGTCATTCAACTTGTGTTGTGTTTGTTTAATTTGTACTGTTGACTGGAGACTTTTGAGGTCATTCAACTTGTGTTGTGTTTGTTTAATTTGTACTGTTAACTTGAGACTTTTGAGGTTATTCAACTTGTGTTGTGTTTGTTTAATTTGTACTGTTGACTTGAGACTTTTGAGGTCATTCAACTTGTGTTGTGTTTGTTTAATTTGTACTGTTGACTTGAGACTTTTGAGGTTATTCAACTTTTTTTTTCTTTACTGATTAAGTTAAAGTCTACATTTTAATTATTGATTGCAAAATTAGATAAAGGTAATTGTTTTGGAACAGATGAAATTTCGGAGCAAATCGGTTTTTAATTAATTAATTATTTATTGATGGCAAAAGTACTTAAATTTAGGGATACACTTAGGTTTACGCAGGTTGTAAAATAGTAAAAGGTTTCTTAATATCCCAAATCTACGGGATTTCATCTGAGGGCCCATCAGAGCTCCAGTGTCACTAATGTATACCCATGATGTCATCATTCCTTCATATGGTCATTCAGCAAAGCCCCGGTGCCATTAATGTATAACCCCCCCCCCCCATGTCATTCCTTGATGATTTTGAATGGATTGATCGGGATTGATCATCTTTGACACGGCATTAAAAAACATCATTGACACGGGATTGATCATCTTTGACACGGCCTATGAACCGTAGACCTCTTGTGAGAACTCACCACATTTATACGACTGAAACTAACTCACCGTGTTATATGTAATGTAATATAACTTGTCCCGTTGTACGTGCTTGTGGTGGTCACGTGGTGGCGACCCAGCTAATGGCCGTCCATAAATCACTTTCATATCAACACCCGTACAGCGTCTCATTGTGTTCCCATGGTCCAGTTCAGTCGTTCATTTATCACACCAACTCAATGACATTCCTGGTACGTTGTCCACGAAAGCTGCTGTGCGATCGCTTTGTGACCTTGCTTGGGAGCTTTCATCTCACCCCAAACCCCTAAATGGTTTAAATAAGATTCTTTTATTTATCCAAACGAATGGAAATGGTTTAAATAAGATTCTTTTATTTATCCAAACGAATGGAAATGGTTTAAATAAGATTCTTTTATTTATCCAAACGAATGGAAATGTTGTTGTTGTTTTATTGCATTGTACATATACATTTTCAGCACATAAATAAATATAATAGCTATTTTAATAAAGCCCACATTTTTCAACTAAAACGATTTGAACACAAGACATTAAATTATTTCACTAGTGAAAAAAAAAAAACCAGCCACTCAGTGAACTGCGTTAGTCATATCAAGGACTTATTAGTTGTCATTTAGATTTGTAACTTCTGGGGAAGCACGCTGGTAAATTCGTACAGACTGGGAAAGAAAATAATTTTTATAACCTTCATTCCTCGCCTCTGATGAAGAGGGTGGGATGTATCATCCAAAATTTGTTTAATTTTTAGAATAACATCTTTCCTCAAATAGGTCTTCAAGTGAAGGAGGTTTAGCTTGTGTGATGTTCCTTGCTTTCTTGATTAGTCGGTTTATTCGTAGTTAAATATCAGACGATGACGCAAACACAACGGTAGTGTCCAGCTACCATGACATTCCAAATGGATGCTTTCTAATTGTCTTCTTTAAAAGATATCATGTCCCAAACACAACGGTAGTGTCCAGCTACCATGACATTCCAAATGGATGCTTTCAAATTGTCTTCTTTAAAAGATATCATGTCCCAAACACAACGGTAGTGTCCAGCTACCATGACATTCCAAATGGATGCTTTCTAATTGTCTTCTTTAAAAGATATCATGTCCCAAACACAACGGTAGTGTCCAGCTACCATGACATTCCAAATGGATGCTTTCAAATTGTCTTCTTTAAAAGATATCATGTCCCAAACACAACGGTAGTGTCCAGCTACCATGACATTCCAAATGGATGCTTTCAAATTGTCTTCTTTAAAAGATATCATGTCCCAAACACAACGGTAGTGTCCAGCTACCATGACATTCCAAATGGATGCTTTCTAATTGTCTTCTTTAAAAGATATCATGTCCCAAACACTACAGAGTGTCCAGCTACCATGACATTCCAAATGGATGCTTTCAAATTGTCTTCTTTAAAAGATATCATGTCCCAAACACTACAGAGTGTCCAGCTACCATGACATTCCAAATGGATGCTTTCAAATTGTCTTCTTTAAAAGATATCATGTCCCAAACACTACAGAGTGTCCAGCTACCATGACATTCCAAATGGATGCTTTCAAATTGTCTTCTTTAAAAGATATCATGTCCCAAACACGACGGAGTGTCCAGCTACCATGACATTCCAAATGGATGCTTTCAAATTGTCTTCTTTAAAAGATATCATGTTTCATAAAAGTGGCGGGATACGAACAAAAGGCGGAATCATAACCCTCGGGGGACGGATGAAGTAGAACAAAGGATTTGATGGGTCAACGGCGAATCAAATAGTTCAACTTCAAAAGCTTCAGGCATCTGAGAACTTCTCCCCCGTAAATGACCTCCAGCACACACAAGATGTCCACACACAAGATGTCCACACACAAGATGTACAAACATAACTTGTCCACACACAACGTGCCCACACACAAGATGCACACACACAAGATGCCCAGACACAAGATATCCACACACAAGATGTCCACACATCCACACACAAGATGTCCACAGACAAGATGCCACACACAAGATGCCCACACACAAGATGTCCACATACAAGATGTCCACACACAAGATGTCCACACACAAGATGCCCACACACAAGATGTCCATACACAAGATGTATACACACAAGATGTCCACACACAAGATACCGTGTGTGGATCCGTGAAAACAAATTTAAGAAGCTCTGATCAGAGTGAAGCCCAGATTTGGGGAGTTGGATCTGAGATTTTCATTTATATGCTGACCCATCCACAACTTGCAGAAGTAAAACACTTGCTCCCACTGGGCCTTGATGGACTTGCAGAAGTAAAACACTTGCTCCCACTGGGCCTTGATGGACTTGCAGAAGTAAAACACTTGCTCCCACTGGGCCTTGATGGACTTGCAGAAGTAAAACACTTGCTCCCACTGGGCCTTGATGGACTTGCAGAAGTAAAACACTTGCTCCCACTGGGCCTTGATGGACTTGCAGAAGTAAAACACTTGCTCCCACTGGGCCTTGATGGACTTGCAGAAGTAAAACACTTGCTCCCACTGGGCCTTGATGGACTTGCAGAAGTAAAACACTTGCTCCCACTGGGCCTTGATGGACTTGCAGAAGTAAAACACTTGCTCCCACTGGGCCTTGATGGACTTGCAGAAGTAAAACACTTGCTCCCACTGGGCCTTGATGGACTTGCAGAAGTAAAACACTTGTTCCCACTGGGCCTTGATGGACTTGCAGAAGTAAAACACTTGTTCCCACTGGGCCTTGATGGACTTGCAGAAGTAAAACACTTGCTCCCACTGGGCCTTGATGGACTTGCAGAAGTAAAACATTTGTTCCCACTGGGCCTAGATGGACTTGTACAAGTAAAACACCCGCTCCCACTGGGCCTTGATGGACTTGTACAAGTAAAGCTCTTGCTCCCACTGGGCCTTGATGGACTTGTACAAGTAAAACACTGGTCCCAAATGGGCCTAGATGAATACTTTAAGGTATTTTGAGTTTAACTCTATTTTCTGGGCCGCGCTAATCTGTTCCCGTGTCCTCTGCTAATTGTAACAACACCGCCATTAATCAAAACAATGAAACAATGTTTTAATGAATCTCCTAAACATCCGGTCTCTGAATGAAGCTCAACAGATGTGCGCAAGGGAGCCTTCCATAAAAGAGAGAGTGAGAGACGGGGGAGAGATACACAGGGAGAAAAAAAACCTCTCTTGTGACCTTCCGATCAGATACCAGCTGTTCATTAAAAGTACAATAGGTGGGAAAATAACCGCCACAAATGTGTGTGCACCAGATTTTTAGCATGACCCACACGTAGTTCATTTTAATCGTAATAAACGAAGGGCTGCGTTCAAGCCACGTGCAGGAAATAGTAGAACAGTGTTAACAATGGCGAACACTTAAGTGTTTAAAGGGTTTCTACTTCTTGTGGTATTTTCATTTGTCCTGTTCCGAGGAAGGCTCTTAATAACGTTATCATGTTATGGGCCAGTCTTTCGATTTAAGCTTCAACATGCCTTGATCTATTTCCTTCACATAAATCGAACGACTTGATTAGAGGAAGAATATGAGCTCTAGGGATACACAAGGATACTGGGACTCAGTGATCACAAGATGGGGGTGGTATGATCAAATAAATCATTTGAGCCGTTAAATGCAAACTGTGTCGGCCAACAGCGCCGGATTAAGACGAAAGTGGACCCCGTGCCGCCAGCGCGCAAAAGGCCTATTATTATTCCACGTCATTGGTGCATGTGCATTCGAAACCGTGCATGCGCACTCAGACGGGGTCAAGTGTCTTAATTGCTTGCGACGAAACCAGCATGCCAGGCACCCAGCCAGGCCACGAGCCAGCAAGCCAGGCAACCAGCTAGCTGGGTAGGCAACTAGTCAGCCTCGTCCCGTAATTGCTGCCTCGTCCCGTAACTGCTGCATCGACCCTTAACTGCTGCCTCGGCCCGTTACCTGCTGCATCGACCCGTAACTGCTGCCTCGTCCCGTAACTGCTGCCTCGTCCCGTAACTGCTGCCTCGTCCCGGAACTGCTGCCTCGTCCCGTAACTGCCGCCTCGTCCCGTAACTGCTGCACCGACCCGTAACTGCTGCCTCGTCCGGTAATTGCTGCCTCGTCCCGTAACTGCTGCCTCGTCCAATAACTGCTGCCTCGTCCAGTAACTGCTGCCTCGGCCCGTTACCTGCTGTCTAGTTCCGTAACTGCTGCCTCGTCCCGTAACTGCTGCCTCGTCCCGTAACTGCTGCACCGACCCGTAACTGCTGCCTCGTCCGGTAATTGCTGCCTCGTCCCGTAACTGCTGCCTCGTCCAATAACTGCTGCCTCGTCCAGTAACTGCTGCCTCGGCCCGTTACCTGCTGTCTAGTTCCGTAACTGCTGCCTCGTCCCGTAACTGCTGCCTCGTCCCGTAACCTCTGTCTAGTCCCGTAACTGTCCCAAGTTCATCCATCCTGCACCTAAATTCTTTGGCCTGGTTTCTCCTTACCGGCCTTCTTCTCCTTATCTGCCTTCTCCTATCTGCCGTCTTCTCCTTATCGGCTTTCTCCTATCTGCCTTCTTCTCCTTATCTGCCTTCTCCTTACCTGCCTACTTTTCCTTACATGCTTTCTTCTCCTTACCCGCCTCCTTCTCCTTACATGCCTTCTTCTCCTTACCTGCTTCTTCTCCTTACATGCCTTCTTCTCCCTATCTGCCTTCTGCTGCTTACCTGCTTTCTTCTCCTTATCTGCCTTCTCCTTATCTGCCTTCTCCTTATCTGCCTTCTCCTTATCTGCCTTCTCCTCATCTGCCTTCTCCTCATCTGCCTTTTCCTCATCTGCCATTTGCTCCCTATCTGACGCAAGCTCATCCATGATTTCCTGAATGCTCCCCCCACCCCTTTTTCTCCCAGCACTTTGACAGCATCTGTACGTTATCATTCTTGAGTTCCAGGCACACACACAACCTTTGAGCGTCAGCATGAAGCGATTCTTCAGTAGCTGCCAACGATAGATTGAGTCAGGAAAATCCATTTACAAAATAAAAATTTATAAAAAAAAAACTGGTACAAGCTACTACAGCTTTCAACAGCATGGGAGTGGTCTTTTAACACTGGAGTGGTCTGTGCCATTGGAGTGGACTGTGCCATTGGCGTGGCCTGTGCCATTAGTGTGGTCTGTTTTCACCCCCACCAGTTTATTTAAGCTATAATCGACGCTGTACAGGAGTAAAACTGTACTTAAAAAAACAAACTTTTATTGTTTTTATTGTTATAATCTAAATATTTACAGTAGTTTCATTTATTTCCACAAAATTACACCAATAATTAATAAGTAGTGATACATACTTAGTCAAGCATACGGTATAACGGCAGACATCTTTTGACGGAAGTTGCCATCATTTTGATAAATGTTATTGCGATAATTTAATGTAAAACATGAATAAACAAAATCACTTTAAACATTTCTATAATCAAAGAATAAAAATTAAAAAAAACTTAATTTTTACTGCCAAATTTCTTTTTCTCTGTAATTTTTCGCTCCCTAGGCAACCGTCTGCCCCCCCAACCCCCCACTCGGCCATACCTTAAGCGGGCACTGTTTTTTTCCTAAGAATTAAGTTGAGTTGAAATGGCAAAGCAAAGTGTTCAGCTCCGGGCGAATTCTCGTCTATTTTCATCTGAAGCTATTTCAGGAATGGGCCTTACGCTGCAGCATCCAAAGCGCCACCTACATCGGTCCCTAATGACCACCAGTGAGGAGACAAAATGTCACCTTAAAACTAAGCCTGATAAAAGTGTGCGTAAGGGATAAGCAAGGGTGGGGGGGGGTGATCACAATTATTCTATCGAAGATCTGTCCCGCGACTCTGACCCGTCATTTCCTGACAACACAATCCCACCGTCTCCGATGTGTATGATTACTCTTTCATTGGAAGCAATCCACCGTGAAATTTCCCGGAAATGCTCTTGGAGAAATATGTTCCAGAATCTCTTAACATTTCCTAATTTCTAAGATTGACAAGTCGCGCAACTATGAGCGAAATGATGAGTTTTTGTTGTTTTTTTAAATCCTTTGTATTGTATTAACTTCGCTTTTGTTTGTTTACGTGGCAAAATCATCAGACGACTAATTGACCCACTTCTTGTCAAACCGTCGAGATGAAATTGGGCACATTTGCTCGTTTCTGTTGGCAAAAGATGCTAAAATTTTTTAGCGCCGCCTCCTCCTCCTCCCCCCCCCCCTCCGCCAACAGTTTTTCAAGGGGAAGATAAAAGAAATATGATGCCACTTATTTCACGAGAATACAATTCTCGATAACTACGCTAAGCTTACCATAATTATTAAAAAAATCTATGGCAAGTGCGTTTGGTGCGTAATATGTTCTCCTGTTTTCTCGGAAATTGTTGGTGAAATAAATATGCGGTGTGAAAACGGATGAGACATTGGAATATCACTATCAATCAATGAAATAAATAGAAAGTACATATTAATAAAAAACTATGTTTTTATGTGTTGAGTTTTTAATCCATCGCTCTTAACCAGAGCCCCCCCCCCCAACCCCTTTCCCCCACGACATCTCATTTTGGTATTCATTTGAAGCAATTCACCAGCAGTAAGACGAGTGGAGGAAGTGGTAGGTGTTGGGGGAAGTGTGGGGGTGGGGTGGGCGTCCAGTATAATTGGCCTGGTGTGGAGGCGGCTAGTTTCTGAAATGATCCACAGAAGTGGACAAATAGATTCTTTTAGAAACCATTAATTTTTTTATGTATTTTTTTTATTGATCTGGATTATAGCTTTGAGGGGACATGAATATTTTGCTCATCTTCTCACTCAAGATCAGCGTTGCAGTGGCTTAAAAGTGTTGCCCCTAATTCTTTAAACGGTTGTCCCCCCTGGCTTGGGGTTTTTAATTGTTTTTTTGTGACTAAAGGGGTTGTTGGCCCCTTTCATAACTTTAAACCAGTTTTAAAACTAACAGTAAGTGTGTTTCTCTTGCAATTTTGAATAAAACCAGAGCTCGCCATTGGTCCAGTGGTCAGCGTCTTTTCCGTAAATAACACCAGAGCTCACGATTGGTCCAGTCGTCAGCGTCTTTGCCCTCAATAAAACCAGAGCTCGCGATTGGTTCAGCCGTCAGAGTCTTTGCCCTCAATAAAACCAGAGCTCGCGATTGGTTCAGCCGTCAGCGTCTTTGCCCTCAATAAAACCAGAGCTCGCGATTGGTTCAGCCGTCAGCGTCTTTGCCCTCAATAAAACCTCTCATCAAGGTGTCACGTGGTAGATAAGGATTGGAAACTTTTTCTTTTCTTGTTTGTTTGTTTGTTGTTTTTTTTTCAAAATATAGCGACCAACTGAAACTAAATCATGAACTCTTGTCTTGCGACACACTCAAACTAAATGATAAACTTTTGTCTTGCGACACACTCAAACTAAATGATAAACTCTTGTCTTGTGACACACTCAAACTAAAGGATAAACTCTTGTCTTGCGACACACTACAACTAAATCATGAACTCTTGTCTTGCGACACACTCAAACTAAAGGATAAACTCTTGTCTTGCGACACACTAAAACTAAATCATGAACTCTTGTCTTGCGACACACTCAAACTAAATGATGAACCCTTTTCCACCGACACACTTAAACTAAATGATGATCTCCTCGACACAGCATGACCAGTTTGAGAGCAAAGCTCGTTTGCGTTGGTCAAGACTAGCGTCGTTTTCAAATAATAATACTTTTTAAAAAAGATAAGATGACATGAAGGACATTTGGTGCTATCGAAATTACAACCGTCCGGATATTTTGTTGTTAAACATCACCCCCCCCCCTTCCCTTTTTTAACATTTAAAAAATCTATTTTCGTTCCGTTTTGTTATTTCTGGTTCTGGTAATGGTTCGTTGCTGCATCCATGTACTGGCATCTTTGCAACGGTTGGGGGTATGATGTCGCTATTCTAACAGCTCCTAGCTGATGCCAGGGCAGCCTTGAAGCTTTCGACTGGTGTCGAATTGACAGTGGCATTGTCCAGTTGGTTACATGCTATTATTGTGCGTGGGAAGAAAGATTGTTGATACTGCGCTGTGTTGCACTGAGGCACTTTGAAGCATTTGCTATTGTTTCTGGTGTAATTGTTTATGGGCATGTCAGTCGTGAAGTCAGTGTTCAGTGAGCGTTTTGCTCTGATCAGTCTATCCGGCTTCTGTGGGATGAGGTACGTGCCTGCTGGGATGGCCGGCACCAGTCCTATCATCCTTTTATATAAGAATTTATTTACCTTTTATTTTTATTATTATTCAAATGTTGCAACAAACATATGAACCGTCGAGACACACTGGTATAAAAAATAAAATAAAAATACCTTATAACTACTTTAAAAAAAAAAAAAAATAATCCATAACTTTTTAAAGAACACAAAATTACTTTTTTAGTGCCAAAGGGAATGGGATTTGTTAGAAGGAAATAGTGAAACGTAATTTGTATGCATGAAGTATCACGGAATGCTAAAATAAAAGATTTAAAAACTAAGGACATGCAAGGCAAAACATCTCTACTTTAGATATTGATGAGAAGCCATACTGCGTGCAATCCTTTTTTATTTATAGTTAAAGCTGGTATGGCATCCTCGCAACATATTCCAAGTACATTCGTGTCCAACGAGACTTGTCTAGTATACGCTGGGTCCAGCTAAACCTCAAATGAATTTGGACCATCGTTGCTCCAGGGGGTTGGGGGGGAGGGGTCACTCGGGGATAAAGGACCCTTGGGGCTTAAGCGCTATTAGTTTCGTTGAAGATCCGCTCCGAATATTGGACAAAGTAAAGAAAATGGGGTCCACTTTGAAAGCCAGCGACCGAGGACAGTTTGGTAAAGAGTCGCATATGACAATGCCAAAAGGGGAGAGAAGGAGTGGTAGAGTAGCAGAAATAGAGAGAGTAGAAATTAGAGTGTTTGAAAGCGGGGAAGCCAAAAGTGCGTGACAACTTTGAAATATCTAGCTCCAGGTTGAATGCAAATGAAGGAAATTATGGACAGAAAAATCTCTAGCAATCCAATCTAACGCTCTCTCACATATGCTAATGAAAGAATATTTATCCGGACCTGGAAAACATGTTTTTCCTCCTATCTATATTTTTATGATAGAATAATTAATCTCTAGGCTAATGCTGTTATCATCGGGACTTCATTACACGGGGCTTAATGCTCCTGCCCCCCCCCCCCTCACTCCCCAAACAGGTGTTGAAAACATTGTGATAGTAAACAGAGTGCATCCCGTGCAGTTGGTTGGTGGTGGTCTCGAATCAGGCCCGCCGCTTATAAAGTACTTCAGACGGTGGTACCCAGACTGTCCACACACAAAAATGTGGTGTTTGTCGAAGACTTTTATTTATTTTTCTTCTTAAAACAGTCGCTTTTGTCAGCTTAGAAAGCTGACAGGTATTAGATGTTTCAGTTGTTTGTTTAATTTTAAGTTCTTGTGCAATGCTTTAAAATATGTTTAATGAGAAATAGTAGTCCCAAATGTAATGTCACTAGAATTGTTTGTAGAAAGTACTTTCTTAAAGGAATATTTCGATATGTATCCTGCTTGATTTTTTTCTTGCCTTTTTCCTTACATCTACTTTACTAATGATATTTTTAGTGGCATCAAGAAAAACAAGGGGGTGGGGGGAAGGGTTGTCCAAGCCCAGTGTTGGTTGGTGGGGGGAAGGGTTGTCCTAGCCCAGTGTTGGTTGGTGGGGGGCAAGGGTTGTCCTAGCCCAGTGTTGGTTGCTGGGGCGAAGTGTTGTCCTAGCCCAGTGTTTGTTGGTTGGGGGGAAGGGTTGTCCTAGCCCAGTGTTGGTTGGTGGGGGGAAGGGTTGTCCTAGCCCAGTGTTG